>JAVIWB010004894.1:0-109961 GCA_031893035.1 Dermolepida albohirtum | reverse complement strand
GCTCGCAAAGTATCTGGCTCCAAATTGGCGATTTCTTCTTCAATGTTAGCTTTCAAAGCTTGCAAATTTCGTGGTTTGTTGTGGTAAACGCGAGATTTTAAAAAGCCCGAAAGGAAGAAGTCTGGTCCTGTTAGATCTGGCGATCTGGACGGCCACTTCGAATCTCCAAAACGGGAGATCACTCGACCTGGAAATTGGTGTCTCAAAATTTTCATCGCTGCCCGAGCTGTGTGAGCGGTTGCTCCGTCCTGTTGAAACCAACAATGATCGAGACCCAATGCAGCAACTTGCGGCAAAAAAACTCGCTTAGCATCTGCCTGTAACGCTCACCATTTATGGTTACGGGGGTGCCATCGGTGTTTTCAAAAAAATAAATGCCAATCACTTTTTCACGGCAAAAACCGCACCAAACAATCACTCTAAAGAGATGCAATGGCTCTTCGTGCATTTCATGAGTTCCATTCATCTTTTCTTCGTCGCTCGTTATGATTTTTGATACGATCCTCTTCTTGCATCAAGTTTAACAGAGTATGGCGGTAAGTTAACGTTGTCCGACAGTCAGCAGGCAGCAATTCGTGAACAGTTTGAACTTTATAGAGGAACATTCTCAAATCTTTCACCAAAATTCGTTGCAACGAACGTCTACTGATGCCTAATTGTGTACATCGTGGTCTCGTTGATGTTTGTAGATTCTCTCTGACGTCGTCGGCAACAGCATCGATATTCTCTAACGAACGAGCAATACGAGGCCGGCCACTTCTTGCTGCATCTGTAGTGGATTCAGTTTGCACGAGGCGCTCACCAAAACGCTTAATTGTTCGAGCACATGGAACACGACGACGGGGAAAACGACGACGAAATTCGCCCTGCACAAGGTCGTTTCCTCATGAACACCTACAATGGGACGAGAAAAAGTAACGTAATGTACTCTGGTTCGATGAATCGAAAATAGTTTCATTTAATTGCGGTGCATACCAACAACACGAACGAAGACTACCACTGACAGCATTGCAACCCCAGTATGCCAAAAAAGACGGTAAAATTCGGAAGCTCAAGCATCATACTGTGGGGGTGATTTTCGTGGTATGGCGTAGGCCCTTTACACAAGTTAGAAGGCATAATTGCTGCTGATGCCTATGTGAAAATATTACAAAATCTACTTCTACCACATACACAGGAAGAAATACCACTAAGATGGTTGTATATACAGAATGACGATCCAAAGCATGTTTCTCGTAAAGCGAAAACATTAAGAATATGCCAAACCGAATGGCAATCAATTTCAGCAGATACATGTAGGCAACTGGTGAACTCGTTGCCCCACAGGTTTCAAGAGGTGATAAACAATAAAGGTCAAGCAACAAAATATTAAGTGTTTCAATCCAATTACGTAAGTAAAAATGGCACTTGGTTAGTATTTTGGCATGACTGCTATTTTAATGCACAATTATTTTGTTTGTCCTAGAATATAAACAGATAGAATATATTATCTCTTTGGTATTAAGGAACCTATTTAGTTATTGTTATAATTATGTAACATGTTGGAATAAAGAGTTCGATAAATTTGAACTTCTTTCATTTAACGTATAAATTGATATTTCAGCAAACTTAAGACACTACTGCTATTTTTGTGCACATGACTTTATATATATATATATATATATATGTGTGTGTGTGTGTATGTACATATATGAGGATAGTTTGACAAGTAGTGAGAATTGCACATAGGTGGCGCTCTAATTGGTAAAACAAATGCACTGTAATTTAGGTTGCTTATTTATATGTTTACATTCCGATATTTAGATAAATCGGTTGATTAGTTTATTTTTGACTGCTAATTGAAGCAGAAGCAACACGTCGTTTTGTTAAATGGAAAAATTAGAGTATCGTGCGGTGATTAAATACTTCGTAATTAAGGGTATGAAAGCTACCGAAATAAAAGATGAGTTACGGGAAACATTAGGTGAATCTGCTCCATCATCCGCCACAATAAGTAGATGGGTAAATGAATTTAAACGTGGTAGAACAAGCTGTGTTGATGAAGCGCGCTCTGGAGCACCTAAAATCTTGACTTCTAAAGAAGTTATTATAAAAATCCATAATATTATTACGCAAGATCGACGACTCAAAGAGAGAGAGATAACAGACATGAAAAACATTTCAACAGAACGCGTACACCACATTTTAACGAAAGAATTGGGCCTTTCCAAGCTTTCGGCAAGATGGGTGCCGCGATTGCTTACGACTGATCAAAAGTTCAATCGCTTGCGCATTTTCAATGAGTGTTTGAACCTTTATAAGCGGAATCCGGTTGATTTTTGTAGGCGATTTGTTACTTGCGATGAAACTTGGATACACTACAGTACACACGAAACTAAACAACAGTCGACACAATGGTTAGAACGTGGTTCTGCACCTCCAAAGAAAGCGAAAACCACTTTATCGGCAAACAAGGTGATGGCATCAATTTTGTGGGATTCAAAGGGCATTTTGCTCATTGATTACCTTCAGAAAGGTGCCACAATAAACGGACAATATTATGCAGAACTTCTACAAAAATTAAATGTTGAGATTCGTGCTAAACGGCCAGGAATGGTAAAGGAAAAGATTCTGTTTCACCAAGACAACGTTCCCTCGCATACCAGCACAGTTGCGATGTCCAAAATCCACGAGTTGCATTTTCAATTAGTACCGCATGCGCCTTATTCGCCGGAGCTAGCCCCTTCCGACTTCCACCTTTTTCCAAAATTGAAAACGGCACTAGGAGGAAAGAAATTTTCGTCTAACGACGAGCTTATCATCTTCGTAAATGAGTATTTTGCAAACCTTCCGGTATCGCATTTTAGAGATGGCATAAGGGCATTGGAGCACCGTTGGGATAAATGTATTGCTCTTTTAGGAGAATATATTGAAAAATGAAAATTATTTTGTATTTAAAAAATTCGTTGTTCTTTCCATTCTCACTACTTGTCAAATTGCCTGTATATAACATATATATATATATATATATATATGTATATGAAGATGTATTTTCTCGGGTTCTAAACTGCGTGCGAGTTGTGTCCTAAGAAGAACCGTTCTCTCGCGACCGGTTTGTATTTTCTGGCACTATATTGTTTCAATGTTTTTTTGTCTTGCAATCGATTATCTGTTGGACAAATAAAGATTATTAACATTATTATTAAATACATTTTAAAAACTTCTCGATTATTGGTTTAACTATACTTTTTTACCCGACCCTGTATAGACCTTCCGATTTAGCTCACAAACTTTTATCAATTCTTTGTTATTCACCGATACGTATGAAGTATTTTTTTACGCTAGATAATAAAATAAATGAATACAACACACATATTATACAGATAGATTAGGAAAACAAAAACAACAGGTGAACATAGAATTTGTTCTATTTTTAACTCGAATATAGTTCGAGCTTCACAATGGAAGAAGAATATGGTAAATTTGCGCATTTACGTTAATAAATTATACAATTCGTGTGCATTTATAACTTCCCTTTGTACCATTTTAATATTGTAAAATGTAACCCAATAAATATCTTATTTGTCATCCATTTGTTTAACTTATTTATTGACATGAGCTTGTATAAACACTTCTGGACAAATATGTATGTCCGCAAACACTACCTGTTTGTATAATGCATACCTACTAAAATCTCATTATCAAAGTGATTTGACAAATTACCCAAGAATTCTTCGCACAAATACGTAATTTTCTGTAAATATACGAGAAATAATTGACAAGCAACAAGTACGAATTACTCTGGCATGAGGTGTCTTTTAAGTTTTGCATATAAAACTGAAATGAAACAGTAGATTGTTTGTAAAGGCTTCATTGTTTTCGAAGTATTCTCCACGAAGATTAATGCACGTTTGCATGCGCTCGAACCAACTTTGGAAGCAGTTGTTCCACTCGTTCGTTGGTACAGAAAAAAATGAGTTTTCGAAGGCATCGACTGATCTTTCTGGAGACTGGACCCTTTGGCCGAGCAGTTCGTGCAATGCAATAAGTACAGTAAAGCAAAAAACAATAAAATAACAAAAACAAAAAAAAAGATCTTAATTAGATATAAGAGCAAACTAAACATATATAAGACTTATTGGGTTGGCAACTAAGTACTTTCGGTTTTTACTGATAGAGAGCGTTGCTTTATTTTTTGTATAACGTATGTTAATGCTGTACTTTACCGTTTGTCTCGTGATACTAGTCACATTGGCGTAAATTCAGAAGCAAGTAGTGCGTGATTTTTATTAAAGCTATTAGTTGTGGGTTAATTTTAAATGGAGTGCAGAAACGAACATTTTCGACATATTTTACTATTTTATTTCCGTAAAGGAAAGAAAGCTACTGCGGCTCACAAAAAGATATGTGAAGTTTATGGTGCTAATTGCTTAACAGAGCGCACGTGTCAGAATTGGTCTATTGAAGTTGATGATGACCAAATCAAAGTCATAATTGAAGAGGATCATCATATAACTGTTCGAGAGGTTGTGGAGAGGCTACATGTATCGCACACAACAATTGAAAAACATTTAAAATGTCTTGGGCTAGTTAAGAAGCTTGATATTTGGGTACCTCACGAATTGAAAGAAATTCATTTAACACAAAGAATCAACTTTTGCGATATGCACCTTAGACGAAATGAAACCGACCCTTTCTTAAATAGAATCATCACTGGTGAAGAAAAATGGGTCCTGCACAGTAACATAGTTCGAAAACGATTATGGAGCAAACACGATAAACCAGCTCAAACCACATCGAAAGCTGAATTGCATCCAAAAAAGATCATGCTGTCAGTTTGGTGGGATTACAAAGGTGTTGTCTTTTTTGAGCTACTTCTAAGAAACCAAACGATCAATTCTGATGTTTACTGTCAACAATTAATAAAACTGGATGAAGCAATCAAAGAAAAACAGCCAGAATTGTCAAATCGGAAAGGTGTAGTTTTCCACCAAGATAATGCAAGGCCTCACACATCTTTGGCAACTCGTGGGAAACTATTGGAGCTTGGCTGGGAAGTGATGCCACATCCCCCATACAGCCCTGATCTAGCACCATCTGATTACCATTTATTTCGAAGTTTGCAGAATTCTTTGAATGCTAAAACTTTCACAAATGACGATGACCTTCACTCGCATCTGGTTCACTTTTTTGCTGATAAGGACCAGAAATTTTATGAGCGCGGAATCATGCAGCTGAAAGAAAGATGGCAAAAGGTCATTGAGCAAAATGGAAAATATATAATTGATTAAAAACTATTCTTTGTTTAAAAAAAAGTGTTTTATTTTATACTACAAAACCGAAAGTACTTAGTTGCCAACCCAATACTTAATATACACAAAATTAAATATATAAATACACAATAATGAAAAAATAGAAGCCAAGGTGGACCAACACCCGATTCAGGGGATTATTCGCCCAAAAAAGACCAGGACACATCCTATTAGCGTTCCTGCACATATGAGCTAGTGGTGGCGCCAGTAGAACATTAGTCCTAGCTCTCGGAGTAACAAACGAGTCGCAAGATCTGGTGGCATGTGTTGAGCTGTTTTTAAAAGAATTTCGATTTAAGACAATCAAATGCGGTATTCGCGACATCTTCATGACTTGGCAGAACTGGGTTTTCGGTGATCTCATACTCTCCAAGGATAAGATTCCATGTTGTCAGATATGCTGTGGCTCAATGCAGCTCAAAACAGGAAGCTGGAATGGTGGGGTAGATTTCACGGCCCCAGAAACCATGCGCATGGTCTGATTAAAGACAAAATCCACTCTATTCGTATACGAGCTGTTTAATCAAGTGGACGCGCAGTATTCTGCCATCGAATATACGAGACTTTGTTCAGAGATCCGAGGAGTAGCTGCCCGTGCTTCCCACGTTGTTCCAACGATTTTGCAAAGGATGCTATTATTCGTTTGTAGTCTCGCAGAAACATTGCTGTGACAAGTGCTTCCTATACGTAAGTGCTTCTCCAGCGTTATCCCAAGATATTTGAGGTATGGATTGTGGGTCAAAATGGTGCCATTAAAGGTTACTTGTAGCGTTTTTTGAGCTAATTTGTTATTAAAGTGATAGAAAAATATTTCAGTTTTAGTAGTGCTTGGTGCGAGACGCCATTGTTGGGGGTAAACGCTCAGTTTTCGCAGATCATCAGTGAAGATGGCTTCAAGGGTATTCACGTTGGTATTCTGTGTTGTTATGACAATATCATTCGCACAGGCAAATTTGCGGAATATCATCTGGCATATCAGATATGTTTATATTAAAAAGAAGTGGCCCCAATACGGTTCCCTGAGGAAGTCCATTATTCGGTAACTTATTAGTACTTAATGTCCCTCCGATGGATATTCGAATAGCCTTGCTAGATAACATACGAGGGTAGTTTGACAAGTAGTGAGAATGGAAAAGAAAAACGAATTTTTTAAATACAAAATAATTTTTATTTTTCAATATATTCTCCTAAAGGAGCAATACATTTATTCCAACGGTGCTCCAATTCCCTTATGCCATCTCTAAAATGCGATTCCGGAAGTCTTGCAAAATTTTAAAATTTACGAAGACGATAAGCTCGTCGTTAGACGAAAATTTCTTTCCACCTAGTACCGTTTTCAATTTTGGAAAAAGGTGGAAGTCGGAAGGGGCTAGATCCGGCGAATAAGGCGCATGCGGTACTAATTGGAAATGCAACTCGTGGATTTTGGACATCGCAACTGTGCTGCTATGCCAGGGAACGTTGTCTTGGTGAAACAGAATCTTTTTCTTTGCCATTCCTGGCGGTTTAGCACGAATCTCAACACTTAATTTTTGTAGAAGTTCTGCATAATATTGTCCGTTTATTGTGGCACCTTTCTGAAGGTAATCAATGGGCAAAATGCCCTTTGAATCCCAAAAAATTGATGCCATCACCTTGTTTGCCGATAAAGTGGTTTTCGCTTTCTTTGGAGGTGCAGAACCACGTTCTAACCATTGTTTCGACTGTTGTTTAGTTTCGGGTGTACTGTAGCGCAAGTAACAAATCGCCTACAAAAATCAACCGGATTCTGCTTATAAAGGTCCAAACAAATGCGCAAACGAGTGAACTTTTGATCAGTCGTAAGTAATCGCGGCACCCATCTTGCCGAAAGCTTGGAAAGGCCGAATTCTTTCGTTAAAATGTGGTGTACGCGTTCTGTTGAAATGTTTGCAATGTCTGCTATCTCTCTCACTTTGAGTCGTCGATCTTGCGTAATAATATTATGGATTTTTATAATCATTTCCTTAAAAGACACGATTTTGGGTACTCCAGAGCGCGCTTCATCAACACAGCTTGTTCTACAACGTTTAAATTCATTTACCCCTCTACTTATTGTGGCGGATGATTGAGCAGATTCACCTAATGTTTTCCGTAACTCATCTTTTATTACGGTAGCTTTCATAGCCTTAATTACGAAGTATTTAATCACCGCACGATACTCTGCTTTTCCCATTTTAACAAAACGACGTGTTGCTTCTTTTTCAATCAGCTGTCAAAAATATACTAATCAACATATAAATAGGCAACCTAAATTACAGTGGATTTGTTTTACCAATTAGAGTGCCACCTATGTGTCATTCTCACTACTTGTCAAACTATCCTCGTATTATCGACAAGCTGGTTCGGGTCTTGTGCAGGAATTTATACACCATACTCTCCCTCCGCACTGTATCATATGCGGCTGTGAGATCTACAATCCATACACATCTGTCGTATCACCTTTCGACGGTCAGGGCTAAATTTGGTCTTCACAGTTACGATTGGGTCTAAAGCCGATTTGTTTCACCTGCGAGGATCTCATAACCACTGCGTTCATTCTACTATACATTAGTAGTTCCAGCAGCTTATAGAAACAACTGAGTGAATAATAGGTCTGTAATTTTCAATACGTCACCTAGTTTACCTGACTTCAAAGCAGTATATATATTCCAAGTCGCGTGGTAAAGTACCCATTCGGAGGATACCCGAGTAGAATGCAGCGAACCACGTCCTCAAATTTTTTTCACAATTTGTTAGAAATTCAGTGTGTATATTGTATTTAATTATTTCCCGATATAGTATATACGAAGGGCATTCGGAAAGTCCGCAATCTGACATAACCGAATGGCTATAATATTTGTAAAGTATAGTCCTTAGATGGAGCATGCTGTGAACGTTTTTAGCGCATATATTTAGTGACTTGTCGCGATTGAATAATATAAAGAACTGTTGCCATTTTACCATAAATGGTTAAAATCTAAATTCATATTGTTATAAAGTTATTTATTTTTAAAGAGTTTAACCCAGACTGACATAAAGAAACGAGGAAACAACGAATTATATTGATTTCTTTTATTTTCGTCTCTTTGAATTCCTGGAAAAGAAAAATACAACCGCTAAAAAAGGTTCGCAAATGTAAATGGGCAGTGTACTGTAAGACAAGTAGTTAGTTTCAAAACTAGAATACATTTTAAATTGTGTGGAACGAATCTACAGTGTGTGTTTGGCTTTCGACGGTTAAAGCCTGGTACGAACTTTTTTCTGCGCTAGTTTTATTGCGAATTCTGCTGATGATGATAACTTAGTTGTCGAAATGCGTATACAGAATTCGAACATTATTGCGGAAAGGGATTTTATTTGCCTTTTTTTGTTAATTCAATCAATCACACACATTAAAAGTTACATTTACATTTTAATGTTAATAAATAGTTGTTCACGTCGTTATTTTGTCTTATTTCAAAAAGAAAAAAAGCTTTAAAAAATTATTTTTTTACAAAAAAGACTGAAAATGAAAGGTCATTTGTAAACAAACTATTTTGTCCCTTGAACATCCGCTGCCAGGGAAAGAATTTACGTATTTCACAAAGAATTACGCAATTATTCGAAATAAATGAGAGCCCATCTATACCCTCAAAGCAAAAAGAATGTCGAAAAAATTAAGACGATTACATTCTTTTGTCACTTTTATTTGAAGAGCTCATAAATATTTCTTTTCACCTGCTCGAATTCTCTTCCCAACAATACGCTATTCAAGTACACTTATGTCCTTCAGTAATATAAATATTGAAATAAATAATTTTATGGATAACGTTAAGCGATTATGTAATAAAAATTTTTTGGTGTATTATGTTGCATTTGTGTAGTTTATTTGATGCAATTTGGGTCAAGTTTTAAGTAATATTGTTTGACAGAACGTGTGGGTACACCAATAAAACTACATAGATGTTAACAATAGCATTATACAGTACATACGTACACATATATTTATTGCTCAAGTTCAATGGTGTAATATTTATGCAATCATAATTTAAAGGTAATTATACACGTGTGAAATGGAAAATAGTTAAGTAATAGATTTAACTAGTTGGATATTTATTGAAATAAAGAAAGATTATGCAAATGCACTACCGATCAAATTTATTTGCCCACCCCAATTTTATGTGTTTCCTGAAATACGGATTATCTTTCGAAAAATCTGTATTATAATTATTCAATAATATTATTAGTGGAAGTAATTCCATATGAATTTCTACGAAAATCTTAAATTGTTTATGATATATCGTAAAGGTGTCATAAATTGGAAAAATACCATAAATATTATATAGGCTAATCCCTACAGTATTAACAGTTTTACCTGCATTTCCGAAAGGTATTACCAATATTGTGTTATTGTACTAACTAATTACAATATTAGGATGTGTTATTCAAAAAGGAAAATAAATTTTATGTCAGTCATCGTTCATCTTTTGTTGCGAAAACGGTGAAATAGAGAGTTATTGTGAATACTTTAATGCAATGCCGAAGGCGAAGGAATTATCTGTTGAAGTGCGTGCTATGATAATTGCTTATCATCGTACGGGTAAAAGTAATCGCGAAATTGCAAAAGAATTACGATTAAATCGCAGAACCGTTGATTATAACGTTAAAAAATTTGAAGAAAGTGGTACATTTTCCACCAAAAGAAGATCTGGACGACGCAAAGCGACGGCATCTAATACGGATAAGTAGACGCGATAGACGAAAAACAGCACCAGAAATTCTTGCTAAAATGAGTAGAGCGCGTGCTAAACCAATTAGTGTGTCCACGGTACAGAGAGGGTTAAGGCAAGCGGATTTATACGGAAGAATTCCTCTGCGAAAACCACTACTATGAAAGCAAAACAAGATATAACGACTAAATTGGGCTAAAGAATCTAAGAATTGGACGATTGATCAGTGGAATAATGTGTTGTGGACAGACGAATCGAAGTTTGAACTTTTCGGTAGTAAAAGGCGAATATTCGTAAGAAGATCCGCAGGAGAAAGAGTACTGCCAGAATGTATTGCGCCTACCGTAAAACATGGATGAGGTTCAGTAATGATTTGAGGGTGTTTTGGTGGAAGATCTGTAGGCGATCTCGTCAAAATTGAGGGAATCCTAAGAAAAGAAGGCTACAAGGAAATTTTAGAAAGTAACGCTCTTCTTTCAGGACTAAGGATTCTTGGCGAAAACTTTGTATTTCAACAGGACAACGACCCGAAACACACTTTTTGATTGTGTGTCGATTACTTGCGTCAACTAGAAGAGCAAGGGCAAATCTCTATAATGATATGGCCAGCTCAAAGTCCTGATCTGCACCCAATAGAGCTTCTGTGGGAAGAACTGGACCGGAAGGTTCGAGAACGTGCTCTATCATCCACCACTGTACTGTGGGGACAACTTCAAGAAGCCTGGGCACAAATTACAGAAGATACACTACAAAAATTAATTGAAAGGATGCCGCGGTTATGTGCCGCAATTATCAAAAATAAAGGTGGGCACATTGATGAGAGCAAAATTTAATAATAATTAATGATAAAGTTTTTATATAAGAAAAATGTAACTATTTTACGTTTATTTTACACTATTGTATTGGTACAATAAATAAATTTTCAGTACACATTTGATAGTTTAATAATTTTGGCTAAAACTAAGGGTGGGCAAATAAATATGACCGGTAGTGTACGTACACGGTCAGTCACAAAGATGTTCGTACAATCCGTCCATGTTGAGTATCGAAAAATGCGAACGTCTGCTTATGATAAAGCATATTAAATTTTCCTGTAATTCATTTTTATAAAATATTTCTTTATTGTAAGCCATAAATTTAAAGCAAATCGGTAAACCGTCTTCATAGTATCACCTGTTTGTGTAAAATAAGTATCTGATGCTTTTAAAAAGATGAGTTGTAAAAGTAAACAGGTGTCTAGTAATCAGCATGAGTTAACAACACTACACAAAGAAAAAAATCCTTAAGCCAAATAACCAAATTTATCGAAAAAGAAAGTACGGTAGGTACTACAAAAAGGTTTACGATGTACATGAAAATATATCATTCGGAATTGATTTAGGATGGTCTGTATACGAGGATAGTTTGACAGGTAGTGAGAATGACACATAGGTGGCGTTCTAATTGGTAAAACAAATGCACTGTAATTTAGGATGCCTATTTATATGTTTACATTCCGATATTTAGATAAATCGGTTGATTAGTTTATTTTTAACAGTTGATTGAAAAAGAAGCAACACGTCGTTTTGTTAAAATGGAAGAAGCAGAGTATCGTGCGGCGATTAAATACTTCGTAATTAAGGTATGAAAGCTACCGAAATAAAAGATGAGTTACGGGAAACATTAGGTGAATCTGTTCCATCATCCGCCACAATAAGTAGATGGGTAAATGAATTTAAACGTGGTAGAATAAGCTGTGTTGATGGAGCACCCAAAATCGTGACGTCTAAGGAAATGATTATAAAAATCCATAAGACTATTACGCAAGATCGACGACTCAAAGTGAGAGAGATAGCAGACATGGTAAATATTTCAACAGAACGCGTACACCACATTTTAACAAAAGAATTGGGCTTTCCAAGCTTTCGGCAAGATGGGTGCCGCGATTGCTTACGACTGATCAAAAGTTCACTCGTTTGGGCATTTCCAATGAGTGTTTGGACCTCGATAAGCGGAATCCGGTTGATTTTTGTAAGCGATTTGTTGTTTGCGATGGAACTTGGATACACTACAGTACACCCGAAACTAAACAACAGTCGAAACAATGGTTAAAACGTGGTTCTGCACCTCCAAAGAAAGCGAAAACCACTTTATCGACAAACAAGGTGATGGCATCAATTTTTTGGGATTCAAAGGGCATTTTGCTCATTGATTACCTTCAGAAAGTTGCCACAATAAACGGACAATATTATGCAGAACTTGTACAAAAATTAAATGTTGAGATTCGTGCTAAATGGCCAGGAATGGCAAAGAAAAAGATTCTGTTTCATCAAGACAACGCTCCCTCGCATACCAGCACAGTTGCAATGTCCAAAATCCACAAGTTGCATTTCCAATTAGTACCGCATGCGCCTTATTCGCCGGATATAGCCCCTCCCGACTTCCGCCTTTTTCCAAAATTGAAAACGGCACTTTGTGGAAAGAAATTTTCGTCTAACAACGAGCTTATCATCTTCGTAAAAGAGTATTTTGCAAGCCTTCTGGAATCGCATTTTAGAGATGGCATAAAGGCATTGGAGCACCGTTGGAATAAATGTATTGCTCTTTTAGGAGAATATATTGAAAAATAGAAATTATTCTGTATTTAAAAAATTCGTTTTTCTTTCCCATTCTCACCACTTGTCAAACTACCCTCGTATGAGAACCAATCTGGTCAAATCCCGAGTTAGGCGCCATGAACGATTATCGTCAACATAATCTGAATACATTGCTTGTTGTAAAAATTTGACTTAACGATTAATTTCAGACCAAATTTATTGATAACATCTAATCTATTCACATGAAACTTGATTGTCGAGAAGCATTGATTAATACAAATGTAACTTAATTATTATTTACGTAAATATCACAATAATTGATAAAAATTAATCATGCTTCACATCAGAGATTGGAATCTGAAATGTATAACTGATTCATAGCGTTGATATTACTCAATAGATTACTATATATACGAGATAGTAAAATTAATGTAAACCAAAAAAAAAATAATAAATAACAACTTTTGTTGTCGCAATTAAAAGAATATTAAATAGATGTGTGCTAATAAAAATGAAGTTATTCGAAACATTATTAATAAAAATTTGGTAACTAATAAATCTTGTAACGAGGACATGAAAGAAATAAAATTTTAAAATTCTAACATTACGAATCAACAAGATATTTCCAAGGCATTTAACGAATTTTATGTTAACATCACAGGTGAATACATTTCAAAATTTCAGAGTTCGGTACATCCTCTAAATTTAAGTAAATACGAGGGTGGTTCAATAAGTACCCGGCCTGACCTAGAGATGACGGTAGTTGTTTGAAAAATATCGCTGTATTAGAAAGTACACAATCTATAAAGCATGTGTTTCAAGTTTGAAGACGCCACGTTGTTTAGTGTTTATTTGACAGCCATCAATAGCGAACGTTTTCAGTGAATTTGTAAAAATGGAGAAAATTGGTCATCGTTGCGTGATACAATACTTTTATTTGAAAGGCCTCAACCCAACCAATATCAAAGCTGAACTGGATTCTACTCTGGGTGAGTCTGCTCCTTCGTTTACGACAGTGAAATATTGGGTAGCAGAGTTTAAACAAGGACGTTCGAGCATCGCAGTGGTCGACTAAATAAGGTGACGACTCCAGAAATGGTGAAGAAAATCCACAAAGCGGTTACTGGATCATCATCGACTGAAAGTGCACGAGCTAGCAGACGTAGTAGCCATTTCAAAATGAGCCGTACATCGCATATTATCTGAAAATTTGGACATGAGAAAGTTTGTGCAAGATGGGTGCCGCGTTTGCTCACACTCAAGCAAAAACAGAGTCGTGAAGATATTTTAATAAAGTGTTTAGCGAAGTTTCCCAGAAACGAAGCAGAATTATTGCCCCGTTTTGTAACCATGGATAAAACATGGGTCCATCGCTTCACATTCAAGACAAAAGAACAATCAAAACAATGAACTCAAAAGGGAGAACCGGCTCCAAAGAAGGCGAAGACCGTTTCATCTGCAGGCAAGGTCATGGCATCGGTTTTTTTGGGATGCGTGTGGAATAATATAATTTTCATTGACTATCTCGAAAAAGGAAAAACTATCAAGGGCGAGTATTATGTGAACCTATTGCAACGTTTGAGCAAAGAAATCAAGCAAAACGGCCGCATTGGACTAAGAAGAAAATGTTATTTCAAGAAAGTGCAGCAGTTCACAAATCCATTATCGCAATGGCCAAAATTAATGAATTAAGGTTTGAATTGCCACCTCATGCACCCTATTCGCCAGATTTAGCTCCCTCGGATTGTTTTGTTTTCCGAAACTTGAAAAATGGCTCAGTGGTCAAAGATTTTCCAACGATGAAGAAGTGATGTCGGCAGTTAATGGCTATTTTGAGGAGCAAGACAGTTCTTATTATAAAAAGGATATCGAACTTATTGAACATCGCCGGGAAAAGTGTATAGAGCTGAAAGGAGATTGCGTTGAAAAATAAATATATTTCTTTCCAAAATTTTTCTGTTTTCTTTGTTGGGTCAGGTACTTCTGGGATCACCCTCGTACACCATAGGCGCTTTAATAATTTTAAATGTGTCCAGAAATTTATCATCTTGTATCTTCGAAGCAAAGCGTTTTTGACGACAAAATAAATCTTAAAATATCCCAAGAATGATTCCCTGAATGTTTGCTGCATGTTTAACGAACAGATTGGATATCTTTACTCATCACTACAAGATGTAACGTCTTCGTCACCGTAGAGTGTATTATCTATCAAGTGCTTTTATATATATATTTCTTTTCAAAATGTTTGTGTTTTCTTTGTTGCGTCGGGGTACTTCTGGGACCACCCTCGTATACCTATTGTAAGGGTTTTTTCTTCAGACAAATAAAATTATCATTATTTACTTTTGGTAACGAAAGTTCATTTATGTAATAGATTGTTAAGTTAAAAGAAACAACGATAAATTGTCGATCTATTAGAATAATTCTAGTATATATTTGAACAGATTGTCCTAACAAAGTTTGATTAAAAAATAGAGGCATGTAATATTATTCATCCGCTATCGAACAACTACTATAATGGTTATAATATCTTCATTAACCGCCTGGTAAATGTTACTATCGAATTAGGTGTAATTACATCAAAAATGATTAACGGCACGGGACGCTAATGTTAATTATTGGGATCGAAATCGAGTGTAGTGGTACAAACTCGACCAAAGCTTGATACACGTTGTCAACTTCAGTAATTCATAGACCCTAGTGAAACACCTCAATTTATTTATCATCATTCTTAACTTCCTGCAGGTACTCTTTTGGATTAATTAGTGTAAATGATCAATGTTGAAGTCAATAAAAATATTTTAAGGAAGTAAATAGCATGTGTTTTGGCATGCCCCGAAATACTAACAAAGAAAAAATGTGAAAAAAAAACAAATAATGAACACAGAATAAGGAACACCTGTCGACATAAATGCCATAGAAACAGCACTAAAAATTACTGATAGTTCAAAGGAATGAATCCAGACATTTTGTACTTCAATTTTTCGCAAATATTTACTTAATATTTAATTAATACGTTGTATACATCAACGTCGAATTTATCGGAGCGTTTTTGAATGTAAAAAACATTTTGCATATAATTTAATGTTAGATATATTGATTTTATATAAATATATATGAATCATATATGTATGCTTCAGGAAAAAAATTGTTTCACGCTTAGCTAATAAATTTGTAAAAATTCAAGATGTAATGTGAATCTATTCTTGAAATAAAGCAGTTCAAGTTACCTATAATAAAATCATTAAATTAACTATAAGAATGTTAAAAGGAATTATTATATTATTAATACTGTATCTACTACATATGTTTCACGGATTGACCGATCATCAGGCAGATTTTGTGTTATTAATGAACGATTCCTTCATAGCGTTTATCATATCATTTCGATACAGAAAAATATTAATTATAATAATTAATAACACAAAATCTGCCTGATGATCGGTCAATCCGTGAAACATATGTAGTAGATAGGGTGTTATTAATAATAGAATGATTCCTTTTAACATTCTTTTAATTGGCAAAAGCCGTGTCGCAATGCATCTACCTATATGCTCTGGTAATTTACTTATCGACATGCGAAACAGACACGCTCTCGCTTTGTCGTACAGTGTCAGTACAGTGGACGAGAGAGGGGGGCGTGATGATTTTTCATTAAATTAACTATAAATGTGATTCTTTTGTTATAAATGACAAAAAAAGAGCTCTGTTCTCATAAAAAATTTATTTGAAACTGTAAAATCGATGAGATTAATTGGAAAAAATTCTATCCCTCAAATGGCCACCTCCCGAGTTGATGCATAATCGCGCTCGTTTTACGACATTTTGAATTGTTACTCGCAAAACATCTGGCTCCAAATTGGCCATTTCTTCTTCAATGTTAGCTTTCAAGACTTGCAAGGTTCCTGGTTTAAAATGATGAAGAAAATTCACAAAGCGGTACTGGATGATCGTCGATTGAAAGTGCGCGAGCTAGCAGATATAGTAGACATTTCAAAAAGTGCGACACATCGCATATTATTTGAAAATTTGTGTATGAGAAAGATATGTGCAGCATGGGTGCCGCGCTTGCTCACACTCGAGCAAAAACAGTGTCGTGAAGATGTTTCAATTGAGTGTTTGGCGAAGTTTCACAGCAACGAAGCAGAATTTTTGCGCCGTTTCATAACTATGGATGAAATATGGGTCCATCACTTCACACCCGAGACAAAAGAACAATCAAAACAATGGACTCGAAAGGGAGAACCGGCTTCAAATAAGGCGAAGAGCATTTCATCTGCAGGCAAGGTCATGGCAGCGGTTTTTAGGGATGCGCGTAGAATAATTTTCATTGACTATCTTGAAGAAGGAAAAACTAACAACGGCGAGTATTATGCGAACTTATTGCAACGTTTGAGCGAAGAAATCAAGCAAAAACGGCCGCATTTGGCTAAGAAGAAAGTGTTGTTTCATCAAGATAATGCACCAGCTCACAAATCCATTATTGCAATGGCCACCTCATGCACTCTATTCGCCAGATTTAGCTCCCTCGGATTATTTTCTGTTTCCAAACTTGAACAAATGGCTCAGCGGTCAAAGATTTTCCAACGATGAAGAAGTGATGTCGGTAGTTGATAGCTATTTTGAGGAGCAAGACAGTTCTTATTATAAAAAGGGTATCGAACTTATTGAACATCGCTGGAAAAAGTGTAAAGAGCTGAAAGGAGATTATGTTGAAAAAGAAATATATTTATTCCAAAATTTTTCTTTTTTCTTTGTTGGGTCAGGTACTTCTGGGATCATTCTCGTACACCATGGGTGCATTAATAATTTTAGATATATGCAGAAATGTATCGCCTTTTTGTGGACAACATAAATCTTAAAATATCCCAAGAAATAACTCTCTGAATGTTCAATTAACAGATTGCATATCTTTGCTCATCAGTACACTATGTAACGTCTTCGTAACCGTAGAGTATATTATCTATCAAGTTCTTTCATAATTCTGACTTAAAATAGTTTTAATTCGTAACATCTTCGATAACATATGTACATACGTAATCAACGACAATCGAACGGGATTACTTTGGTAAAGAGCAGTCCTATTCTGATGCAGAAGGAGTACATTCGTATGTTTTCTATTACGTTCGTAGAACGTGTCCGTACGTCCCTTTGAATTTCTGTACGTTACATACATATAAAGTGATGAGAAGTTAGTGTGTGCTAGATTCTGAAAGCGTCTTTTTACACATCTTTCCAGATTTCGAGACGGTGAGAACTCGAAACCACGTTCATGCATGAATACTAGTCACTGTAAGAAATGAGTTAGCGAATGTGGTTCTGTTTAATTAAATTATAACATAGAGACAGTTGCATATGTAGATCTTATTTTAACCTTTTACACGTGGCAATATATTCCTTCTAGTTCCGGAATCATATTAAAAAAAATAAATTACAAGTTATCTTTCGAGATGATTTTAAAATCTTGTTTCTATAGACAACTTTATATTCATGTTACCACACTGAACTGTTATTTATTTATTTTTTCTTTCTCATCATGTTATCTGGAACTAACTCTAGGTGTAAAAATAAAGAATATAATCCAGTTTTTCGTTTCACAATAATTACTGTTTGAAAAGGCACAAATCAAATCTTCACTCGCTGTTTTATCATCTATGTAAATGTATTTTAATCTTGTAGTTGAAGTTCAAAATAATACGAAGGTAACCGTTTATATTCCGAGAATGGCAAACAAAAATAAATTTTTTTATTATCGAAAATAGTTTTATTGCTTCTAAAAATATTCTTGAAAATCAATGCACTTTTGCATTCGTTTAAACCAACCGATAAAGCATTATTGCCACTTCTGGCGTAGAAAACCGTTGACTACGAAGGTCATTCTTCACGTGTGGGAACAAAAAGAAATCACAGGGTTCTAAATCAAGGCTATACGGCGAATGGCTCATCAATTCAATGTTTTGCCCGGTCAAACATTCAATTGTTTGAACCGACCTGTGAGAGGTCGCATTGTCATGGTGGAGAATGACCTGTCGTTTTCGGTTTGTTTTCTTTATTTTTCAAAAACTTTTGGCAAACAAATAGTTGTGTACCTTTCGAAATTGACCGTTCTACAACTCTCTAAAGGCACGGTTGCAACGTGACCGGTTTTTCCGAAAAAACAGACGACCATTTGTTTTGATGTGCTTCTAGCGCGAACAACTTTTCTTGGTTTTGGCTCATCTTGGAATATCGACACAGTCAACTGCTGTCTACCATCGGGCTCATAGGTATAGATCCAAGATTCATCACCTGTGACGACTTTACGAATGTTCTTTGAAGCACCGCCATTATATTTCTTGGCACCAATCGACACGAGTCCTTTTTTCAGCAGTTGTAAAATTATGTGATACCCAACGTGAACATGGCTTTTTAACGGCTAAATGTTCATGCAGTATCTTATGCACGCTGATGTTACTAATACCTAGAGATGCCTCGATCTCACGGTATGTCACAAGACGGTCTTGCATTATCAATTCAGACACTACATTAATGTTTTCCAACACAACAACATAACACGTCCAAAGAACGGCGTTTAAGTTTTAATTCACTATATCAACGATATACTGTAGTTTTCGATGGTGCTTCATCACCATATAAAGAATTCAGTTCGTCGATGCATTCTTGTTGGGATAATCTACGCCGAAAGTTATGAAAAATAAAAAATGTCCGCGAGTTAATTCCATTTTTTCGCTGACAAAATTTTCAAGTTACTTGATCAATAAGGTTGATATATAACCCCTTTCCACAATTAACTATTTGTAAATTCTGTATACGCATTTCGACAACCAAGTTGTCATCATCAGCAGATAATTTCAAAGTGTCGCACCTTGTAAAACACGGCGAAGAAATTGCAAACCAAGATGCACACACTAGTGTACATCTTGGTTTGCAACGGTGCGGATCGCGTACGGAGTGTATTTTTCGTACAATTTCTTCGCCGTGTTTTACAAGGTGCGACACTTTGAAATTATCTGCTGATGATGACAACTTGGTTGTCGAAATGCGTATACAGAATTTACAAATAGTTAATTGTGGAAAGGGGTTATATATCAACCTTATTGATCAAGTCAATCAACCACAGGCTCCATCAAATTCAACTTTCAAGTTACTGTCAACAATAGAAATAGCGACCGGATAATAAAACCGTCAAGGTAAATATATTGTCAAAAATGACAAACTTCACGATACAATCATCAGATCGGAGGCAACACTAACATTGTTGCCAGTTCCCGAAATATAAACGGCTACCCTCGTAAATAAAAAGTTAGTAAGCGAAGTTTATAAACAATTCTCACAATTATAACTCTAATATTAAGTTAATTTTGTGGAAATTATAAGTTTTAACATAACACCGTGATGTGTATTTAATGTAATTTAAGTTAGAATTTCCCATGAAAAATAAAGTAGAGTCATCTAAGGACAAAAACAAAAATCATTAACGATAATAAAATAATTGAGCTGAACTGTAAAATTTGATTTAAAATAAAATATAGATTGCATTGCAAACAAAAACATAATTATTGAATCAATATATTGAATATATTGAATCAATATCTTATTGAATCAAATTATACCAAAAACATGGAAGACGTTTTACCATTTATATAAATGTATTAATTTGTGTGTTATAACTAGACTTGGGATATTTTTCTTCATTTTAGTCTAATATAGGAACTACATTAGATAAAATACACTACAACTAAAATTTATTAATGTGCAACAACCCAGAAACACTTTCTGCTATAAACAGATTTGGGATATTTTTACCGCGGACCAGGATCGTAACAAGACAAGTGTGCAAACAAACGGGAGACTTTGCACAGTTGTTATTGTATAGTGAAAAATGGATAAGACGGACAAAATATCTGCAGCATGACATAGGTTCCACATTTGTCTCGACAAGTAACGTACGTAGTGGTGAAAAGGTGTTCTTATATTTAGAAAATGACTGTTAGACTTCTACGGATGTAATACACGCATAATTAAAGTAATCTTTAGAAATAGACCACGGATCTATGCACGAACCATAACAAATTTGTCTCGATGTAGTAAAATCGAGATCTTTATTTGGAACACTCTCGAATCCCCTACAATAAACATATTTTTTATGTCACTTGTAGCACATAACAGTTAGTGTACACATCGTTCGCAATTTGCATTGTCTCCACAACGACAACCTAGTGTTTTGAAACTTTTCCATTGAGTCAAATGAACCTTTATTATTCTCGTAAATCAGTTTCAAGGTAAGTATTTTCAAATCTTTTCTGACCTTCCTTAATTGCAGCAGCTTCAGTTATCATATTGTATTTATTCTAGAAGTCATGAAACGGCTGCTTATTGATTAGATGAAGTCTCAAATCACATGCGATTATTATAGATAAATCAAACGTAAATTGCGTTTTTGGTGGCACACTATTTTTCTTATTTTAATATTGTACACTCTTCATATGTTTTTTACAATTATTTTTGTCGCAGCGCATCAACAGTTTATAGCAAACTTTACAGTATATCCTAGCACCGTTATAGTATAAATCGGGTAATTCATCAATGAACTGCGTACTGCGTATGTTAGTGCTGTACTTTACCGCTTGTCGCGTGGTACTAGTCACATTGACGTAACTTCAGAAGCAAGTAGTGCGTGATTTTTATTAAAGCTGTTAGTTGTGGGTTAATTTTAAATGGAGTGCAGAAATGAACATTTTCGACATATTTTACTATTTTATTTCCGTAAAGGAAAGAAAGCTGCTGCGGCTCACAAAAAGATATGTGAAGTTTATGGTGCTAATGGCTTAACAGAGCGCACGTGTCAGAATTGATATAAAAAATTCCGTTCTGGAGATTTCTCCCTCAAAGATGAGCAATGGTTCTGGTAGGCCTACTGAAGTTGATGATGACCAAATCAAAGACATAATTGAAGAGAATCGTCATATAACTGTTCGAGAGGTTTCAGAGAGGCTACATGTATCGCACACAACAATTGAAAAACATTTAAAATGTCTTGGGATAGTTAAGAAGCTTGATATTTGGGTACCTAACGAATTGAAAGAAATTCATTTAAGACAAAGAATCAACTTTTGCGATATGCACTTTAGACGAAATGAAACCGACCCTTTCTTAAAAAGAATCATCACTGGTGATGAAAAATGGGTCATGTACAGTAACTTAGTTCGAAAACAATCATGGCGCAAACACGATAAACCAGCTCAAACCACATCGAAAGCTGAATTGCATCCAAAAAAGATCATGCTGTCAGTTTGGTGGGATTACAAAGGTGTTGTGTTTTTTGAGCTGCTTCCAAGGAACCAAACGATCAATTCTGATGTTTACTGTCAACAATTAATAAAACTGGATGAAGCAATCAAAGAAAAACGGCCAGAATTGTGAAATCGGAAAGGTGTAGTTTTCCACCAAGATAATGCAAGCCCTCACACATCTTTGACAACTCGTGGGAAACTATTGGAGCTTGGCTGGGAAGTGATGCCACATCCCCCATACAGCCCTGATCTAGCACCATCTGATTACCACTTATTTCGAAGTTTGCAGAATTCTTTGAATGGTAAAACTTTCACAAATGACGATGACCTTCACTCGCACCTGGTTCAGTTTTTTGCTGATAAGGACCAGAAATTTTATGAGCGCGGAATCATGCAGCTGAAAGAAAGATGGCAAAAGGTCGTTGAGCAAAATGGAAAATATATAATTGATTGAAAACTATTCTTTGTTTAAGAAAAAGTGTTTTATTTTATACTACAAAACCGAAAGTACTTAGTTGCCAACCCAATATAAAGATCCGTTCGGTACTAACTTATAATTCTACACTCCATCTATTTTATTATATTTCACTGCTAAGGGCGCTGCGTACTCAGTACGAACCTGGCCTGCGGGAAGACTTCCCAACTCTAATTATAATATCGTTGTATTTTTACGTTTGTGTTATTTACTCTCTATTTTCTTATCAAGATGTAGTGGAAAAAACGAGAACAATATTAGAGAAAAATAAATCTATTGAGTCAATGTCGATAGCACACTTTTAATATCATAAGTATCATAATAAGAACCCTTTTAGATGTTATCTTAAAATTTTTTGACTATGGGAAAACCGAAGTGGACGTTTCTTAAATGTTTGATGGATTAAGTTTACAGAAGGTGAAGTTAAAAATAAAAGAAGAAGGGAACAAAGAAGAACCCCCGTTTCAAATCTTATTTATAAAATTTATTAACAAAACTATATTTTCTTAAAATATAAGTTAATATATCTACAATATAAAGGCTGTTTCAAATTGCGCGGCTTTCTTTAAGAATAAATGAAATATAGATGGCGCACTGAATTTGTCTAGGTATGTGGGCATTTGAAAAGTGTGATGTATGACATTTATAAAAATGGCATCGTACGCACTACAACAGCGCGTTCAAATTATTGAATTACTTTATGAAAATCAGCGTTCTGTGAAAAGAGTTTTTAGAAAATTACCTGAATTTTATGATTTACATAATCGTCCATCCGAAAACACTATTGGTCGAATTATTAAAAAATTTCAAGAGACCAATTCCGTGGAAGATCGAAAAAGGCAAAAATACAGTCGTAGTGGTCGTTCACAAGAAAATATTGGTTTGGTTCGTGAAAGTGTTGTTGAAGATCCTGAAATGTCCATTAAACAATGTTCACAACAACTTGGACTTAGTGCAACAAGAACGTGGCGTATTTTACACAAGGATTTAACTCTGAAGGCATATAAGATTCAAATAACACAGGAACTGAAGCCATTAGATCATTTAAAACGTCGTTCATTTGTCAATTTCATCAATGAACAGCCAACTGATTTTTCTCAAAAAATAGTGTTTTCTGATGAGGTACGTTTTGAACTTGGTGGCTATGTTAATAAACAAAATTGTCGTCTCTGGGGTGGGGAAAATCCACGAATTATTCATGAGATACCTATGCATCCTAAACGAGTTACTGTTTGGTGTGCATTATGGTCAGGTGGTGTAATTGGACCTTACTTCTTTGAAAATGCTGCTGGTGAAGCTGCAACTGTCGATGGTGATCGATATCGTCAGATGATAACCGAATCTTTGTGGCCTGAATAAATGAATATCGATCTAGAGGATATGTGGTTTCAACCGGATGGCGCTACACCTCACTTTGCACACGAATCAATTGATTTACTGAGAGAAAAATTTCCCGGACGTGTAATCTCAAGAAACGGTGATGTTAATTGACCACCAAGATCATGTGATTTGACGCCGCTAGACTATTTTCTTTGGTGTTATGTGAAAAGTCAGGTTTATAAAAATAATCCTCAATCAATTCCTGCTTTGGAAAATGAAATTATTTGTGTCATTGGTGAGATAGAGTCTCAATTATGTCAAAATGTCATTGAAAAATTTAACAGAAGAGTGGACGTGTGTGGAGCTGCAAGAGGAGGCCATTTGGCAGATATTATTTTTCGCATATAAATGTCATAACTGATACTTCGATTACCAAGAAAAAGTTTTTGAAAGTGAATGCAAATTATGTGTTTTATTTATTCTTTAAGAAAACCGCGAAATTTGAAACACCCTTTACGTAAATTAGTTTTACTATATAATAACCAGACGCCACTGCATTTTATAACGCTTTACATTTAAAATTAAAACACGTATATTTACTTTGTAAAAATAAGTATTATTAAGAAAGAAATAGAAAAACTTACCATATTTAATGCAAAACAAAAAGGAAACAATCAGTTCAAGTACCGCACTATGTGTGAAATAAATTTTTAACAAATGTATGTAAAAAAAAATAAGTAGCTGTAATTTCGATTGATCGGATTTTGAAAAGCAGTAAGCCGAGTGATAATACAGTTAAGATAGATGATAATACATTGATATAATATACTGAAGCTTATATATTTATATACACATACACCTTGTATACGGAAAATAACCGAACTCCACATATTTTAGATATCAATAAGAGATTAACATCAATGTATTTATCAGATTTATTTACTTATTAAATAGCTCAGTGAAAACATTCTAAAAAAATTGACGCCACAATATGGTGTTTTTATAGAATCCCGTGTTTTGAAGCCTCTATACACTATCTTTATGTCAATAAGCATGTAAATATGCCTACGTACAGTTTGTGGAAAAAGTAGTCTCTTTTTAAGAACAGATATTGTTTAAATCAGGAAGTGAGGCTGTCAAATTGAATAATATATTTATATTGCTGTCAGATGCGATAGTGTTAGGAGTTACGATTAACACAACCTGAGAAATTTGTAAATATAGGTTGCGTTAAATGTCATCAACATTGCTTAAATAAGCACACGTATTTATTAACATTGAAGAGACATCTGTATATCGGAAAAGAGAGTCTATTAATAAATCATTTATTTTCAAACAACGTGCATATTAGATATCTTAATGATACTTACAAAGAGTACTAGGAAAGTTTTGCAATATGATGCAACAATGAATCGTAGGAAGCTGCTTGTTGCTGCATGTTGAGACATGTTCATACGTGCACAGTAGCCGTCGCGCCATGTCGATGGGCTCAGTTACTCATTAGCAGAGTGTGAACTGCTCGCGATGGCATCGTAGTCACGAAATGAGATAAGGTCAGTTTTGCGTTGTTTAAACATAGACCAGTGCTTCGAAGAAATGATTCTTGCACTAGATGACATTTGTCCAAATCGCACAACGATATTCAAGTGGTATAGAGAATTCCAAAGGGGAAATTTAACTGCGGAGGATGCAGAGAGGCCGGGAAGACCACGAACGTCAGTTACGGAGGAAAACGTTACTACTGTGAGGAAAATGCTTGGCAGGCGAGTGCCCTACCAGCAGATAGAGGGTACTTCAGGCCTAAATGCGCCAGCAATTCGCTCGATTCCGCATGATCATTTGCACGTGAAGAAACTTTGTTCTCTCTGGGTGCCACATCGACTGGCAAGAGCAGATGACTCGACGTGTGACTTGGTGCAGGGAGATGCTAAAAAAGTTTAATAAGGGACAATCTCGGTATGTGAACAACATCGTGACAAGTGACGAGACTTGGCTGTGCTATTACTATGTACCGACCAAAGCTCAAAACAAAGTTTGGGTCTTTGATGATGAGGACAGAAGAAAGAAGAAAATGATAGCTGTATTTTTCAAATCATGTAGAATTGTGGAACGCGTCGTTTTGGACACACAAAAGACAGTCACAGCTAAGTGGTATACTGAACAGTGCCTGCCTAAAGCATTGGATCTATGAAGAACCTGCGGCCAATGTCAAGAATGGACACCTGGTTCCTCCATCACCATAATGCTCCCGCTCACCGCGTCAAAGCCTGCACTGAATATTTGACCACGACGGGATTAAAACTTCTCGAGCACCCTCCCTACAGTCTAGATCTTGCTCCCTGCGACTTTACACTGTTCCCGCATGTAAAAATGAAGCTAAAAGAGAGGCGGTTTTCCAGCGACGAGGACCTTCTGCGGGCTTGGGACAATGAGTGTGCTTTACTCCCTAGTGAAACTTGGCAGAACTGGTTTAAAGATTGGTTTCGGAGAATGGAGAAGTGTATTGAGTGTAGAGGAAATTACTTTGAAAAAATTAAATAAGCAAAGCTGTATTGCAAAGCTTTCCTAGTATCCTTTATAACAATATCGAAAGCGTATAAAAGACAAACTTTATAAGTCGAAATACTATTTTATCTGTATTATAAGTGATACATGTGTGCATAATATACATGCTCTGCATACGTTTATTTCTATTTTTTCACGATTTCTTGACAAGACGTAGCGCGTAACTCTATTGGAAAAACGTTCGCGTCCCTTTTTTTCTTCAATAAATGTGACTGTCGATGAATTAGACAAATGCCGGTATATGTTCGTATTTTGCAACGTTATTGATACACCGACAAACTTTCGTGGTTTCAACTACACATAAGAATTGATTCAGGGTGGTTCATATAACATTTTATCTGTACCTGTCTTAAAAGAATGACTAAAATAAACTACTTTAGCAGCTTGCTTTCTAAACTGATGTTACAAAACTACTTAAATCTATGATGTTTAAAAGTCGTCCACTGAAGACTGACTATTATCAAAGTTTAACTTCCATCCACTTTGAAGTCGAGGCATTAAAATATCTGGTCCATAAATATTTCTAATGTATACAACGCCAGTAATGAGTTTTATTAATTATTGACACGATTTAGAAATAGAAAACATCGCGACGTTCAAATTTCAGGTCGTGTGTATTTATGTACAACGCAGACTCGTATGTATACTTTCGAAATAGACCGTTATCATACAATAATGATTTATTAGCCATCTCGAATCAAGTTTATTCCTTCCCCCTGCAATAATTCTTGAAAAAGTTTCTTTATTAATAAGTTTTTTACGATCCATTTTTTATGATTTATTATATGCTTATATAGTTTCAACACTTAACGCATTTTCCCAAAATAATCTTTCATAAATTTAGGTTACAGTGTTCTATCTACAATATATATTTTTAATAGACATACCCAACATTTCCAAAGCAAATACAGTCGTTGATCTTTAAATTAGTACCGCTTTGAAAAATGTATGGAATTCTAAGAAATGTGAATAGGGAGGTATTGACCTTGACCACATTGCATATTAAAATAGTCAAGGCCGATTAGGAGATTCTAGAATCGATTGTGCCCGAGGAGCTTTCAATTATTTCAATTTCAAGGTACGTTTCAATATGAAGATCAGATGACCTTGATGTTGTTAGGAGTTGTTAGAGTTGTTAGAGTGAGTGGGGAGATTTTAGAATAGGATGAGGCTGAAATGTATAAAGTTATTACAAGGTTAGAGTTAAGCTTAAGGTTATTGTAATTAAGGAATCTCGTTAGCTCAAAAAAGATGCAAGGGTGGTCTGAAAAGTTTCCGACCTCAACGTGAAGATGGCAGCACTCATCAATAAAAGCTAGGGAACGTAGTTGTGCATCTATTGTCAGGTACTCACCGAAGTTTCAGCCATTTTGGACGCGCAGTTATTGTTTGACAGTCGTTTGAGTAAGTCGATGTGAGTGTTTTTGTGAAAATGGAAAAAATCGAGTGTCGAGCTGTCATTAAATATTTGTTTTCGACTAAGCAAATCAAAGATGAGTTGGACTCTGTGTACGAGGACTCTACGCCATAATTTACCACAGTAAAATTTTGGTCAGCTGAATTTAAACGTGGCCGTAAGAGCTTAGGAGACGACGAACGTTCGGGACGTTCAAAAACCGCAACTACTGACGATAACATCGCTAAAGTTCACCAATTGGTGATAGACGATCGTCGAATTAAAGTGAGAGAGATAGCAAAGGCTATCGGTATGTCCAAAGAACGTGTTTGTCACATGTTAAATTAAGATTTAGGCATGAGAAAGCAGTCCGCGCGTTGGGTGCCGTATTTGCTAACGTTAGACGAAAAACGTGTTCGAATGAACTTTTCCAATCTGCGTCTATTGGCGCAGTTTAGACGCAATAAATCCAAGTTTTTACGCCGATTAATTACTGTAGATAAAACTTGGATACACCAATATACGCCCGAAACAAAAATACAGTCAAAACAGTGGACTGCAAAGGGGGAACCGGCTCCAAAAAAACCAAAACTGTTTTTTCGGCTGGGAAAGTGATGGCGACTGTTTTTTTTGGGATAGTCATGGAATTATCTTAATCGATTATCTTCAAAAAGGAAAAACTATTACAGGAGCATACTACGCATCATTACTTGACAAGCTGAAAGCAGAAATTGTGGAAAAACGACCACATTTGCAGAAAAAGAAAATCCTGTTTCACCAAGATAACGCGCCGTCTCACACCATGGCGAAAATCCGCAAATTACGGTTTGAACAGCTTCATCATCCGCCTTATTCACCAGATCTAGCCCCAAGCAACTTCATTTTGTTCCCTCATCTAAAAATTGCGCTCGGAGGACATAGATTTTCGTCAAACGATGTATACTCACTGCTATGTGCTACAGGTGACATAAAAAATATGCGCGTTGTAGAAAAGTTCGAGAGTGTTGAAAACAAAGATTTCGATTTTACCAGATTAAGACAAATTTGTAATTGTACATGTGTAGATTCGTTATCTATTTCTAAAGATTATATTAATTATGTGTATATTAGTCTTCTAAACATAAGAACATCTTTTCAACATGGCAAACGTTGCTCTCCGAGATAACTGTGGAAACTTACATCATGCTGTAGACATTTAGTCAGTCTTATCCATTTCTCGCTACGCAATAACAACTGCTAATAATGTGTGTTGTTCATAAAACAAAAGATAAGTGATATAAATAACGCGTGCATCTCAAGGGCGTCCGTTTATTCATACACTCGTCTGGTTACGCGGGAAAAATATCCCAACTCTAGTAATGACTGATTACTCTTTCAAGAATTGAATTTGAATTTGAATTTTTAAAATCATCAATCAAGAAAGAGATCACAAGTTAAACCGAGTTAGAATGAATAAAATTATCGGCTGTATTTTTTCCGTAGACATTTCAACCGTATTTAGTTCGCAAACATACAAACACACACAGACACACGAATAAATTCCAATCTTTTGTTATCTATTTAATTCGCACATCGGAAAAATTAATACTAATTGATAGCTGTGACACAACACGTAAAAACGACAAAGATTTACCTTCGTCATTTTGAAGCTTATTCGTTTCCATATGTACGCTGCATGCTTCATTGTGTGTTGTTTAAAAAGTATTCGTTTTTATTGTCCATAAGTTAAGTGAAAATTGTGTGAAATGGTTCAGGACAAAGGCTTTGATATTTTAACACTTATATGAAAATCAAATTCCTTTATGAATTATACATAGACTAGCAAATGACACGAATTACTGGATCAAAGGAAAAATTAATTGCGGCCTTTGAATAAGCTTGTAAATGTATTACTTGCGTCAAGTGAACAGGCGGCACTAATATGGAAAAGAAATAATAAACAATAGGCTTGGCTAATTATAATAATAATTATAAATTTTATTCTTTTGCATTTAGTATAGTAACGGGTGAGGCAGAATAACGAGCGAAAAACAAGAAAAACAATATTTAGGAATAAATTCATTATTTTCTCAAAGAACATAAAAAAGCATTAATTATTTTATTTTTTAAAAATAACTCCGGAAAGATGACATCCGTTCAGGCGTACACATTCTTCCAATCGTGTTTTGAAACTATTCATTACATTTTGCAGCATTGCTAGGGGAATGTTTTCCACTTCCTGTCGGATCCATTCTTTCAGGGCTTGAATTGTTTGTGGTGGGTTATCTTGAAACACTTTACTTCTTAAGTAACCCCACAAGAAAAAGTCGCACGGTCTGAGGTCCGGTGAACGGGAAGGCCAGGCGATGTCCCCATTTCGAGAAATCACATGATTTGGAAATAATCTGTTAACAATATTCATGCATACTCTGGCTGTATGGGAGGTTGCTCCGTCTTGTTGAAAAATGTTTCCTCGTTAACTTCGTAGCGTGCAAGCTGTGGTTCAAAAAAGTTTTCCAACATGTCAGCGTATCTTTGTGAGGTTACTGTCACAGCATTAACACGAGCATTTTCAAAAAAGTAAGGCCCTATGATCCCCGATGAAGACATAGCGCACCACACAGTAACTTTTGTGGAGTGAAGGGGTTCTTGATGCATTTGTCTAGGATTTACGGCACTCCAGTATCTAAAGTTCTGCTTATTGACGTAACCGGACAAATGGAAATAGGCTTCGTCACTCATCCATAAGTTGTTTACAATATCCTCATGTTGATTAATTAAATCTGAAAACTCTTCACAGAATCGTTGTCGGCACACATAATCCGTGCCTTTAAGAGCCTGTACGATTTGGATTTTGTATGGATGAAGGTGGAGATCCTTGTGTAATATTCGTCTGACAGTTCGGTTTGAAATCCCAAGTGTAGTGCTATGCCGGCGAGCTGAACGACGCGGGCTTCGCTCAATAGCAGTTCTTACACAGTCGATATTCTCGGGCGTACGCACCGATTTTGGCCGACCAGGTTTCTTTTTTGTCGTTGACGAAGTTTCCTCAAAGTTCCTAACCCATTTTTTAATGGCACAGGCAGACGGCACTGGTTGATTGCGATTAATATTAAAATGATTTCGAAAGGCACGACGCGCGCGTATGTAAGAATTATCATTTTCATAAAACGCCTTAACAGCGTACGCACGCTGTTGAGGGGTCCAACGCTCCATTGTTACTAAATGCTAATATCAAGGAAACATGACCGATAGCGTCCCTACCTTGCTTTTTAAAATCGCTCGTTATTCTGCCCCACCCTGTATATTTAGTAACGATGACGGTTTGGGGGTGGATGGGTGATGTATTTTTTTAATATTTTTTATTTTATATTTTTTCCTATATAGTACTTTAAAATTTATAATTATGCAAGCATTTTTAAAATTTTGCAAACTTTAACTGTCTGCATTTGTGGACGGACTTCGTAATCTTTGTAAACAGTTATTTGGTGAGAGCTTTCCATATTATTTCTTTCTCTTTCTTTTTTAATCTCGTGCGCCAAGTACAGGGGTAGTTCTATAAATACCCAGCCTGACCTGGAGATGGCGATAATTGTTAGAAAAATATCACTGTATTAGAAAGTACACAATCTATAAAGCATATGTTTCAAGTTTCAAGGCGCCACGTTGTTTAGTATTTGTTTGGAAGCCATCGATAGCGAACGTTTTCAGTGAATTTGTAAAAATGGAGAAAATTGGTCATCGTTACGTGATGCAATACTTTTATTTGAAAGGCCTCAGCCCAACCGATATAAAAGGTGAACTGGATTCTATTCTGGGTGAGTCTGCTCCTTCGTTTACAACAGTGAAATATTGGGTAGCAGAGTTTAAACAAGGCCGTACGAGCGGCCAAGACGAGCATCACAGTGGTCGACCAACTGAGGTGGCGACTCCAGAAACGGTGAGGAAAATCAACAAAGCGATACTGGATGATCGTCGACTGAAAGTGCGAGAGATAACAGACATAGTAGGCATTTCAAAAAGTGCGATACTTCGCATATTATATGAAAATTTAGACTGAAAAAGCTGTGTGTAAGATGGGTGCCGCGCAGCAAAAAGAGTGTCGTGAAGATGTTTCAATTGAGTGTTTAGCGAAGTTTTGCAGCAATAAAGCAAAATTTTTGCGTCGTTTCATAACCATGGATGAAACATGGCTCCATCACTTCACACCCGAGACAAAAGAACAATCAAAACAGTGGACTCAAAAGGGACAATCGGCTCCAAAGAAGGCTAAGACCGTTTCATCTGCAGGCAAGGTAATGGCATCTGTTTCTTGGGATGCGCGTGGAATAATTTTCATCGACCATCTTGAAAAAGGAAAAACTATCAAGGGCGAGTATTATGCGAACTTATTGCAACGCTTGAGCGAAGAAATCAAGCAAAAACAGCCGCATTTGGCTAAGAAGAAAGTGGTGTTACATCAAAACAATGCACCAGCTCACTAATCCGTTATTGCAATGGCCAAAATAAATGAATTAAAGTTTCAATTGCTACCTCGTGCACCCTATTCGCCAGATTTAGCCCCTCGGAATATTTTCTGTTCCCAAACTTGAAAAAATGGCTCAATGGTCAAAGATTTTTCAACGATGAAGAAGTGATGTCGGCAGTTAATAGCCATTTTGAGGAGCAAGGCAGTTCTTATTATAAAAAGGGTATCGAACTTATTGAAGATCGTTGGGAAAAGTGCATAGAGCTGAAAGGAGATTATGTTGAAAAATAAATGTATTTCTTTCCAAAATTTTTGTGTTTTATTTGTTGAGGCGGTTACTTCTGGGACCACTCTTTGTTTGTATAACAATTCTAGTTTTCATTTAAGTATCGAAGTGTAAAGAGTTCGCGCCGCAGTATTTGTATATTATATTATTATTATATATTATATTAAAATGTATTTCTTTAATTCCCATAAAATAATAGATTATAAAAAATAAACAACAGATGAGATGAGTGGAAGGAAAACACCTGAAAAGGTTTCGAACTTGAGCTGTTTACCTCTTTGAAGCAAAAGAAGGAAGAGGCGTTTAATTAACGAAGAACGCACGTAAAATAACGATCCGAAATTGTTAAAATTCCTCAAAGAAAATCATTACGTTATAAATATTAACATCTTGACAATTCTAGCAAATATATACAAGGGGTTCTCGAGAAATTTACACACTAATCGTAAGAATTAACTTGGGACATATCTTAATCAACCTGTGAACTATGCTCCTGCACGTTGCTAATATAATATTGTATCCATTTTAGATTTTTACTAAAATTGATTGGACGTATCTACATCATTACATAGATGTCAATGAGGCAGTGTTGGCATTTTGTCATTCTCTGACATTGATATTGAAACCCTCAGTGCCACTATTTACATCTTGAAAATGTTTTTTTCTACCTTGGTACAACAGTCAAATCTACGAACTCTTAAAGATGAAGGAATATTAACACAAATAATGGCGTAGACATAAAACTGAAATGTATTTTAAGGGTTAAGAAAATTACTTGAAGCAAAAATGAAATTCGAAATTGTAAATAATTTAAAATTTTTCTGTCAATACAAAGGCTGCTAGGAAAGTTTTGCAACACAGCTTTGTTTATTTAATTTTTTCAAAGTAATTTCCTCTACACTCAATACACCTCTTCATCCTCCGAAACCAATCTTTAAACAAGTTTCACTAGGGAGTAGTTTCAGTTTAGTTTCATTTTCACATGCGGGAATAGCGCAAAGTTGCAGGGAGCAAGATCTGGACTGTAGGGAGGGTGCTCGAGAAGTTTGAATCCTGTCGTGGTCAAATATTCGGTGCAGGCTTTTTGCGCGGTGAGCTAGAGCATTATCGTGATGGAGGAACCAGGTGTCCGTTCTTGAGTTTGGTCGCGGATTCTTCATAGATCCAATGACTTTAGACAGGCACTGTTCAGTATACCATTTAACTGTGACTGTCTTTTGTGTGTCCAAAACGACGCGTTCCACAATTCTACACGATTTGAGAAATACAGCTATCATTTTCTTTTTTACAAATCGGAATTTTCTGACAACTACGGGTGTGTCCTCATCATCAAAGACCCAAGCTTTGTTTTGAGCTTTGGTCGGCACATCGTAATAGTACAGCCAAGTCTCGTCACCTGTCACGATGTTGTTCACATACTGAGATTGTCCCTTATTAAACTTTTTTTAGCATCTCCCGGCACCAAGTCACGCGTCGTGTCATTCGTTCTTCAGTCAGTCGATGCGGCATCCAGAGAGAACAAAGTTTCTTCACGCGTAAATGATCATGCAGAATCGAAAGAATTGCTGGCCCATTTAGGCCTGAAATACCCTCTATCTGTTGGTAGGTTGGTAGGAAGTCGGAAGGGGCTAGATCCGGCGAATAAGGCGCATGCGGTACTAACTGGAAATGCAACTCGTGGATTTTGGACATCGCAACTGTGCTGGTATGAGAGGGAGCGTTGTCTTGGTGAAACAGAATCTCTTTCTTTGCCATTCCTGGCCGTTTAGCACGAATCTCAACATTTAATTTTTGTACAAGTTCTGCATAATATTGTCCGTTTATTGTGGCATCTTTCAAAATGCCCTTTGAATCCCAAAAAATTGATGCCATCACCTTATTTGCCGATAAAGTGGTTTTCGCTTGCTTTGGAGGTGCAGAACCACGTTCTAACCATTGTTTCGACTGTTGTTTAGTTTCGGTTGTACTGTAGTGTATCCAAGTTTCATCGCAAGTAACAAATCGCCTACAAAAATCAACCGGCTTCCGCTTATAAAGGTTCAAACACTCATTGGAAATGTGCAAACAAGTGAACTTTTGATCAGTCGTAAGCAATCGCGGCACCCATCTTGCCGAAAGCTTGGAAAGGCCCAATTCTTTCGTTAAAATGTGGTGTACGCGTTCTGTTGAAATGTTTACCATGTCTGCTCTCTCTCTGTCTTTGAGTCGTTGATCTTGCGTAAGAAATTATGGATTTTTATAATCATTTCCTTAGAAGTCACGATTTCGCGTGCTCCAGAGCGCGCTTCATCAACACAGCTTGTTCTACCACGTTTAAATTCATTTACCCATCTACTTATTGTGGCGAATGACGGAGCAGATTCACCTAATGTTTCCCGTAACTCATCTTTTACTTCGGCAGCTTTCGTACCCTTAATTACGAAGTATTTAATCACCGAATCACGATACTCTGCTTTTTTCATTTTAACAAAACGACGTAAAAACCGATTTATCTAAATATAGAAATGTAAACATATAAATAGTCAACCTATATTACAGTGCATTTGTTTTATCAATTCAAGCGCCACCTATGTATCATTCTCTCTACTTGTCAAACTATCCTCGGATTGGAAGGGGGCACAATATAATTCGTAAACTTTTTTACTATATTTTTTTCAATTGAGAACACTCCAAACATTCCCGATTGGTTTGAGGTCCAGTGAATTTGCAGGTATTAAAATCGAAAAACATGGATAGACTTCGTCATATGGCACGGAACCATCTTGCATAAACATTGAAGTATTTTCCTCTTCTAGTGAAGGGTTTCTATTATATTTATTATTATTATTATTATTATTATTATATATTTATATATTATTATTTCTATTATATTCATCGGTGTATTCGTAATATACGTTCTTCTAGTGAGCAGGAGTTATTTAAGTATGCAGAAATTACGTCTTTAGAAGCGGAACGCTCGTATAGACATATTCATATTCTATACCATGACGACATCTTAAATTGGAAACATTGAAGATGCTACACGCACATCCACGTTAATGTTAAAATTAATAGGTCGGTTCATGTTTAAATAAATGTGTAGGTATAAAGTATGCATTCGACTTTTTCTAAATATTTATATTAAGTAAATAAATTAATACTAAAGTCATATAATTACATATGATGTTTTATATGTGTTATATCTACACGTAATAATAATAAATAATTTAAAACCGTAAAATTAAATTTAATATTTTTACGTGTTTACAATATCATAAAATTTTTATTTTAATATTAAAATAAAAATTTAAATCTCCCATTAGAAACTTACTTATTACACGTTCTTTTTCACAATAGTCTCTCTCAAATATTTGTAATTCTTGCATTGATTTCATTTTATGTGTTAGTCTACAACGCACGAATAGTAAATTGAAAATTTAAACGTCTTTTAAAATTAGGATCTCTCTTATTTAATTAACGCGTGCCATGATAGTTTTTGCAACAATAAAACTAATAATTTTCGAGGGTGTTTTAGAGACTTCAATACGCTCCTTCCAACGTAAGATACTGGAACATTTACGCTAAATAGTTACATATACTGTCTTATACGTGTTATATCTATTCTGTAATGCGCAATAATAAATAAATTAAAAATCGCAATGTTAAATCTAATATTTTTACGTATTTACAACATCATAAAGTTTTTATTTTAATATTAAACATTGTGTACACGGAATAACGATCCGCCCCTGGAAATAAGAGAAACTGCCCAGGTCTACTAATAACGAACTATTTTTAAAACGTATTTGAATTGTGTTTTCTTCTATGATTTATTAATATGCCCCCCCCCCCCCTTCTTACATACTTCGTGCCCCACAAATCCTAATTTACCGCTTTTAATAAATAATTTAAATCTCCCATTAGAAACTTATTTATTACACGTTCCTTTTCACAATAGTTTCTCCCAAATATTTGTAATTCTCGCATTGATTTCATTTTATGTGTTAGTCTACAACGCACGAATAGTAAATTGAAAATTTAAACGTCTTTTAAAATTAGGATCTCTCTTAATTAATTAACGAGTGCCATAATAGTTTTTGCAATAATAAAACTAATAATTTTCGAGGCTATTTTAGAGACTTCAATACGCTCCTTCCAACGTAAGATACTGGAACATTTAAACAAAATAGTTACACATACTGTCGTGTTGTATCTATTGTGTAATGCGTAATAATAATAAAAAATTAAGAATCGTAAAGTTACACGTATTTACAACATCATAAAATTTTTATTTTAATATTAAATATTGTGTACACCGAATAACGAGCCGCCCCTGGAAATAAGAGAAACTACCCAGGTCTGCTAATAACGAACTATATTAGAACGTATTTAAATTGTGTTTTTTCTATGATTTATTCATATGCCCCCTTCCTACATAACTCGTGCCCCACAGATCGTAATTTATCGCTTTTAAAAAAGAATTTAAACCTCCCATTAGAAACTTATTTATTACACGTTCCTTTTCACAATAGTTTCTCTCAAATATTTGTAATTCTCGCATTGATTTCATTTTATGTGCTAGTGTACAACGCACGAATAGTAAATTGAAAATTTAAACGTCTTTTAAAATTAGGATCTCTCTTAATTAATTAATCCGTGCCATCAAAGTTTTGCAAAAACAAAACTAATATTTTTGAGCGTGTTTCAGAGACTTCATTGCACTCCTATCAGCGTAAGATTCTGGAACGATTGAGCTAAATAAATCGTTTTAAAAATAAACCCATATAATTCAACGATGGTCGATAATTCAAAAAATAAATATGCGATTGTGTATCAATTACTTAGCACAGAAAAGTTCTTGAACGCTCGAAATCAAATGTGGAATATTTTCGTAATTAAATTGTTTTGCGTCCCCCCTCTCCCTAAAATACATATATTTAATTTATAAACATTAAATGTAAGTGTATGTATATTATTAAAAATGTTTGTACAGCTCACTCGAAAATAAATAATTTGAGACGTAACATTTTAAAGATATTAAAAGTGTAATGTTTACTTTCGCGAATATAATACATAGTTTATTAAAATTTATAATTCGTTTAAAATTACCTAACAATTCGCACACTTAGTAGCACTTACCTTTTCATAAAGTTTAGTTTCGGCTGTCGGCGTGTTCAATAATCATTCCATTGACACGGGAAAAAAATAATAAAAACAAACAACGAGCGAAAATCCACGCGCTTTTCTTTTGGGAAACGCGGATGTCTTAATCGTGAAACTAGCGTACGCGCCCGTCAACTAGCGATGTTACAATGGGATGTCGGTCTTTTTATTCGGATATATTTTGCGCCGGTCACATAGTTTATCCTCAAAATTTTGACTTTGCTATCGGAGCACGCAAAAACGTGATAATACAGACAGAAAGGGACAACGGCAAAACTAAATATTGACCAAGTTGAAAAAGCGATTGAAAACACGCTGATTAACTTTTTAGATTTTTTTCGCATCGGAAAAAAACTTATTCTCGTCGACTATTAGCGTTGAATGTACTGAATACGTTTATTTTCGAATTAACACGAATTTACTTCATTAAACGTATTAAAAATGTTCATTCAATATTACGTAGCTCTTCTTATAAATCACTAGTTTATTTCAAAAAGAAACACCAATATTTTTCAATATATCCGCAATTTATCCGTTAGTACTGTCAGTATTTTAATGGTGTACACAAAACTAACTCGTACCACAAAACAAATTAAACATGAGTGGGGAATATGGTTAGCGCATCTCTATAGAAGGTAAATAAAATACAGTAAATAGTATATATGTATATATAATACATATAATGTACGAAACGTGAAACAACTTTTTAAACAGCGTTTTCATTGTGATCAGAGGAACACGATAAGATCGGTTAAATATTTAAGACATCGGATATGTTTCCACGATTGTTTCAGCAAATCGGGTTCACCTTGGGGGAAAAATGTTCTTATACAAGGGTAGCCGTTTATATTGGGTTGGCAACTAAGTACTTTCGGTTTTTACTGATAGAGAGCGTTGCTTTATTTTTTGTATAACGTATGTTAGTGCTGTACTTTATCGTTTGTCGCGTGATACTAGTCACATTGACGTAACTTCAGAAGCAAGTAGTGCGTGATTTTTATTAAAACTATTAGTTGTGGGTTAATTTTAAATGGAGTGCAGAAACGAACATTTTCGACATATTTTACTATTTTATTTCCGTAACGGAAAGAAAGCTGCTGCGGCTCACAAAAAGATATGTGAAGTTTATGGTGCTAATTGCTTAACAGAGCGCACGTGTCAGAAATGGTATAAAAAACTCCGTTCTGGAGATTTTTCTCTCAAAGATGAGCAACGTTCTGGTCGGCCTACTGAAGTTGATGATGACCAAATCAAAGTCGTAATTAAAGAGGATCGTCATATAACTGTTCGAGAGGTTGCGGAGAGGCTACATGTATCGCACACAACAATTGAAAAACATTTAAAATGTCTTGGGCTAGTTAAGAAGCTTGATATTTGGGTACCTCACGAATTGAAAGAAATTCATTTAACACAAAGAATCAACTTTTGCGATATGCACCTTAGACGAAATGAAACCGACCCTTTCTTAAAAAGAATTATCACTGGTGATGAAAAATGGGTCATGTACAGTAACTTAGTTCGAAAACAATCATGGAGCAAATAAGATAAACCAGCTCAAACCACATGGAAAGCTGAATTGCATCCAAAAAAGATCATGCTGTCAGTTTGGTGGGATTACAAAGGTGTTGTGCTTTTTGAGCTGCTTCCAAGGAACCAAACGATCAATTCTGATGTTTACTGTCAACAATTAATAAAACTGGATGAAGCAATCAAAGAAAAACAGCCAGAATTGTCAAATCGGAAAGGTGTAGTTTTCCACCAAGATAATGCAAGGCCTCACACATCTTTGGCAACTCGTGGGAAACTATTGGAGCTTGGCTGGGAAGTGATGCCACATCCCCCATACAGCCCTGATCAGCACCGCCTGATTACCATTTATTTCGAAGTTTGCAGAATTCTTTGACTGGTAAAACTTTCACAAATGACGATGACCTTCACTCGCACCTGGTTCAGTTTTTTGCTGATGAGGACCAGAAATTTTATGAGCGCGGAAACATGCAGCTGAAAGAAAGATGGCAAAAGGTCATTGAGCAAAATGGAAAATATATAATTGATTAAAAACTATTCTTTGTTTAAAAAAAAGTCTTTTATTTTATACTACAAAACCGAAAGTACTTAGTTGCCAACCCAATATTTCGGGAACTGGCAAAACTGTTAGTGTTGTCTCCAATCTGATGATTGCATCGTGAACTTTGTCATTTTTAACAATATACATATTTTCCTAGACAGTTATATTATCCGGTCGCTATTTCTTTTGTTGACAGTAACTTGAAAATTTTATGTCAGCGAAAAAATGGAATTAACTCGTGAACATTTTCGTGCAATTATTTTTCATAATTTTCGGCGTGGATTATCTCAACAAGAATCCACCGACGAGCTGAATTCTTTATATGGCGATGAACATCATCGAAAACTACAGTATATCGTTGGTATAATGAATTCAAATTTGGGCGGCGTTCTTTGGACGATGAATTTCGTGAAGGTCGTCCCACAAATGTTGTTGTGTCGGAAAACATTAATGCAGTGACTGAATTGATAACGCAAGATCGTCATGTGACGCACCATGAGATCGAGGCATCTCTAGGTATTAGTAACACCAGCGTGCATAAGATCCTGCATGAACATTTAGCCGTTACGAAGCCCATGTTCACGTTTGACAGCCGCTCAAAAAAGGACTCACGTCTATTGATGCCAAAAAATGCACAAAAACTACAATGGCGGTGCTTCAAAGAACATTTATAAAGTCGTCACAGGTGATGAATCTTGGATCTATACGTATGAGCCCGATAGTAAACAGCAGTCAACTGTGTGGGTATTCCAAGATGAGCTAAAACCAACAAAAGTTGTTGGAGCTCGAAGCACATCAAAACAAATAGTCGCTTGTTTTTTCGGAAAAACAAGTCACATTGCAACCATGCCTTTAGAGAGTTGTAGAGCGGTCAATTCCGAATAGTACTATTTGTTTGCCAAAAGTGTTTTTGAAGAAATAAGGAAGAGAAACCGACAGATAATTCTCCACCATGCTAATGCGAGCTCTCACAGGCCGGTTCAGACAATTAAATATTATAATATTATATGACTGGGCAAAACATTGAATTGATAAGCAATTTACCATACAGCCCTGATCTAGCACACTGTGATTTCTTTTTGTACCCACACGTGAAAAATAAACTTCGTGGTCAAAGGTTTTCTACGCCGGAAGAGGCAGTTCAGGCATTCAAAACTCATATTTTGGAGATATCGCCTTCACGGTGGCAGCAATGCTTTTCGGATTGGTTTAAACGAATGCAAAAGTGCATTGATTTTCAAGGAGATATTTTGAAAAGCAATAAAACTGTTTTCGATAATAAAAACTTTTTTTTTCTTTGCTATTCCCGAAATAAAACAAGACGCTGAACGGTACGGATCGTGTGCGGAATTAGTTTCTTCATACGGGTATTTCTTGCAGTAGTTCTCCAGATACGACACTTCTTAATTATCTGGTGATGATGACAACTACGTTGTCGAAATACGTATACGGAATTACGAAAATTAATGTGGAAATGGGTTATATATCAACCATTAGCGATTAAGTTAATCAACCACAGGTTCCATCAAAATCATCTACAGTTTTCGGAATTGTGAAATTAGTTACTTTACATGAAACCTGTAATGCAGAGCAGGCTCTGCTAAATCTTGTACGTATCTTTTTCGCATGATGATTCCATTTAAGTGTGTCATCAATAATTACATCCAAAAAATGGCATGTGATCTTAATATCAGATAACTCTATAAGTGTTATTATAATTCAGTATCAGTAACATTACTTCCGCTTTTATTTTATAGGAAGTTATAACAATATACAGTATTGTGCAAATTAATGGAATCATGACTATTCTTTTAGTTTTCTGCATGTGGCAACATTGTTAGGTCAATTCTGACAGTAGTTTTATGTCAAAAAACATAACCTATATCACTGGGAACACATTTCACAGTTATTCAGTGCATTTTAGAGAGTTTGTTCACATATACTCTTTCAAAGTTCAAAATTTTATTGATATTGTGCTTTTGCCGGTTGTTCGCGATATGGATATCATGCCCAGAAAACGTGAGAAGATTGTGACATTAAGTGAGCACACTTCAATGATACAGAGAGATATTGCTCAGGAATGTGGTGTTAGTCAAGAAGCAGTGAGCAAGATCCTAAAGCAAAAAAAGAATACCGGAATAGTTGAAGTGAAATGAGCGGGAAAATGTGGGAGAAAGAGGAAGGTGACACCCCGGGATGTCACTTTTTTGGTCAGAAATAGCAAGCTGAACCCGAGAAAAACTAGTTTTGAACTACAAAAAGACTTAGCCGACGCTGGAGTGGAAGTGCATGACTCGCCAGTTCGTACGAGACTTTTAGAGTTTGGAAGAAAAGCCATTCGACCACAGAAGAAGCAACTCCTCGCTCAACGAATGATGAAGCAGAGGCTTATTTGGGCCAAGAAATATGCCGGATGGAATGAGGAAGACTGGAGAAAGGTGTTGTTCTCAGACGAGTCCCATTTTTTTATGCAGGGGCAGCGATCAAAATTCGTGAGAAAAAGTGGAGATGAAAAACTCACTGCAGCTCATATCGATCAGACTGTCAAACATCCTGTAAAGAAGATGTTTTGGGGATGTTTTTCGTACATGGAGACTGGATCGCTGGTGCTTATAGAAGGCATGATGATGGGGAAAAAGGAACAACTCTCCTCGACTGGCCTGGCAATTCTCCAAACTTAAACCCAATTGAAAATCTGTGGGCCATTCGTAAGGCTAGGTTGCATAAAATGGACTGTACAGCGAAGACAAAATTGATAAAAAAATAATTTGGTTTTTTTATTTCCACCCCTTGTCCCCCATTCCGCGAATATAAAAACGCTCCCTCGTATAAATGATGTTCATTGAGCGTCTACTGTTTAGATAACTTCAATGATACGTTTACGTCGTTATGAAATTTCCTGATTCGTAATGCCGTACAATTTTGAATCATTAATAATATTGTGCAAAAATACAGCATAATATTGGCATTTTAACGTGTTATGACTTTCTTTAAGACCAATTATCAATATTCCTTCCTAATTCACGACGTTACATAAACAATTTAGTTTTGCATGGACACCAGAGCTTTTTGCGCATATTTTTTAAATGAGTTTAGTTTTACATTATTTATGATAAAAAAAATTACACCTCCCCTCTTTTCGAAATTGTTATTTATTTTGAGCTAAATTCAGTAAAATAATTTTCATATTTAATTTTTACTCTGTACACCATTGGCGCCATCTAATTTATAAATACTTCACTCATAATTGCATTAACATTCACATATCCAAATCAAGAATACGAACTTATCAACTATAGTGCCATCTCATAAACGTTGTCCAAAGCTCTCTTCAAATGGTTAACCGAATTTCCTATAGATGACACAGTTTGAATATTATATTTAATTTTTACTATTTAATGTGTAGCAAATTATTTTTCTAAAAAAGTCGGTAAATCGCTGGCATCATCAAATTAATAAATACAGCACATCGCATTTACATTAATACCGACCTACTGCGGCGCCATCTCATTAACATTATCCAAACCTCTCGTCATGTAGTCAACAGAAGTTTCCTATAGATGGCGCAATTTCGAAAAGAAAAATAGTTATTTCTTAAACAAATGAGAAAAATTTATTTTATGTAGTGAACGAGCAATATTTCTGCGAAATATTTGATTGTCGTTCGTAGTTTGAATTTTAACAGAGCTTAAAAATCGCATAGAAACTACAGTAATATATATACAAACCAGAAAACCAATCAACATTAAAAGTATAAGAATGTCTGGACCTCTGCATAGCTTTATAAACGACTGAATTAATTCTTTCTCGAATTATCTTTAATGGAAAAAAACACTATTATTTGGTAGAAACATATTTATTAAAAAGCGTTCTCTAGTAGACATGAAATATATAAAAAATATTGTTCTGTATATATTGCTATGAAAGAAATATGCAACTGTTCAGTTGGATATAAACTAAAATATTAAAATGTTAAGTTCACAATGATGTTATAATATTAAAATTAATACTAGGTAAATTAAAGAGAATTTTGGATTCAACAAATTTCAGAATTCTTTTCGTTTCCAGTTTATTGATCAAGATTGAGTTGAAATAAACTTTAACCTAAAGAAGTTAAGCCCTTCTCTTACGATTGATCTTTCTTTAAAAGACTGTGTACATGATCAATTATCTGTGAAACTCAAGATTCTCCCATTTAATTGAGAAACATAAACAATGAGAATAATCAGAATTCAATAAATGCATAAAAACAGATGTGTGTAATTTTTTTCTCCATTTACAGACCATTTATTAATTTCTGTTACATACAAATCATATTTGTATGAGTCTTTGAGCAAAACGATTATAAATAGCTATAAATTTGAATAAAAATAAGGCAAGATAATCAAAAACTACTTTGTACTGTTTTAATATCAACTATGATCACTTAATCCATTTTTAAAGCTTAAAAAAGTGATATGTATAAAAAATGGAAAAACAATTTAAAAAACGTAAAAACATATAAAAAATAAAACGACTAATATATCTTTAACAAAAAATAAATTGGCAAGAAAAAATAATGGAGAAACCTTATTTTGTAGCTTCGGGTGGACAATCCGGTTGATTACTTGGATGAGCAGCTCGGAATGCAGGATGATTCTCTAATTCCCTATCGATCCTCAATATAATGGGAAAAGGTCTAAGATCCACATGGAATCTCCGCGCGTTGAAAACTTGTGGTATCAAGCAGCAATCGGCCAATGTAATTTCATCACCTACAGAATATTTACCAGCACTAGCTGAGAGTAATTTTTCGATAGCTCTAAATCCTCGGGTGATCCAGTGTTGAGCCCATTCGTTCTTTTTTTCTTCTCCAACATGGATTAGGACTATTAAATTTTGTAAAGGCTGAATACCTGAGGCTATTACTTCACATATTTCACGAACCTACAAGTTTGAGGTTTATAAATATTCGTAATTAAAAGATAAAGTGTAATGAACCTTAGATCTTTTGATAAAATCATGAGGCATTAATGGTCTTTGAGGTCTTGTTTCTTCTAAGTAGTGCAATATATTCAATGATTCCACCAACGTATGTCCATCGATGTGCAGGGCAGGAACTTGTTCCATGGGGTTGATTTCTCTGTACTCATTTGAATGCTGTTCACCTCCAGCTTTTATTAATGAGACAGGTTTTATATCATATGGTATTTCTTTAAGATTTAATGCTATAAATAGAATGATATTACACAACAACATAGCCTATTTTAAAATATTTTACCTATTCTAACCCTCCAAGAGCAGGAACTTCTCCAATACGAGTATAATACAGGCTAAAATACAAACAGTAATAATCGAAATTATAAACAATGAAATTGCATGAACAAACTAACAAAATATTATTCAATTTTTGTAGCCAAGAAATGTAAGAAAATCAAGACGTTTTATTAAAAAATCTTACCTTTCCGATAACTGACATCTCCCGTCCCTTAATTATTTAATTTAATTCGTGCATTAAATCGATATCAATACTCTTCCACTGGCAAGCGAAGCTAAATGAAATCCGGATAAATAGAAGCTTCACGTAATCGGCTTCTATTATAGTATATCTTACGCGCACGTCAAACTTGTTCACAATCTTTCAAGTAATTTATTCAGATAATGCAATCATACGAGATAAATTAGCATAAACATGATGAAAGAATTGTTTTCAGGTGTTCTATTTTAAATTCTGTTGTGTAATGTATGTAAACACACTTAGAAAAAAATATTGGAATATTCCACTTAAAAAAATGTTAAGAAATAATTTAATTTTCTTAAATAAAATACAAGATATGTAGTTGTTTAATATTTTTGTTAAGATAAGATGAAACAAACATTAATTATCAATCAAATCATTTCATTTAAAGACGTAAATTGTAAAGGATTTCAAACACATGTATTTTCCCCGCACACGAATATAATGTGTTCCATAAAATGTGGGAATATTTATAACGTAGAAACAAGCTAAGAACTAGAATAATTTTAAATTAATTAAACTATAACATTTTTTACTCTGATATTGATGAAATTATTTATAACAAAATAAAGTATATCGAAAAGTTAATAAACTGTTAATTTTATGAAAAGCTAGTTTCACTAAAGTACAGATATATTCTAGACGATATTAGAAAAGTTAATTATTTAATTTCAACTTTTTATTATCCGTTAACAATAATAAGAACAAGTAACCACAATTGGAAAAAAATTAAATTCGATATATGCAACCACGTATACATCAGCGTAATTAATAGCGTGCAAATAATTTTCATACGCTAAATTTTATTATATTGCTAAATTTACATACAAAGTGAACTATATCTCGTATTATATTACCGCTAGAATAACAAATATTTAGAAATAAAGAATTAAAATAATTATAATAATCTCGACAGACGAAATTACTAGAAAACTCATTATATAATATAATAAATAAGCAAGTATTGACTAGAAATTTAAAGATTTATTTTCTGTAATTTATCTTGAAGGTAATTTTGATGAAGCCTATCTTAATATTAGTAAAACCCAATCTCAGAAAAAAATTTAACAATTTGAGAATAAATAGCGCCATCTTATATAAAGAATCTATAGTACGTCTATATTATACATTACAAGCACACTGGGTTTGAAACCAGAATGGCACCTATTAAAGTTTATATAATCGTTATTAGATGGCGCAATAAGAAAAATGTTTTACAATTTATAATTTCTTTTTCTAATTGTCTAAGGTCAAGGTAATTAATGAGAATTGAATTAATTATTTTCCGTAATGCCTTTTTAAAATATAATAAATCGTACTCTTAGAAGAGTAGAAATATTAAATATTAGGTAATTAAGAAGAGTATGTATACTAATGTAATTTTTAATGCTGTATCTGAACTTCAATCACTGTTTTTTGGTAAAAACATTCTTTAGAGGTCAAAGTTATTACTGCAATTGATGGAAATTTATAGTACAGATATTATAGTGCGCCGCCAGCAAAATCAATCTACAAAAAATTTGAATTTGTTTTTATAGTTAAAAATGATCAATTATTGTAGTTCAATATTAATATACAGTCGAATGAATCATATTATAAAAGAAAATATATAAACAATTAAAGGAAATATAAAAGTCTTTCCAAGATTAAACTATTGTTAATGTAGCAATTACTAGTGTGAAATATAAACATGCTCTGTGTTTGAAACTATAATTGTGACCTCTGAAAGTTCGTACTTTAGTTATTAGATGGCGCCCCAACTAACACAAATAATTTTCTTTATTAGTATTAAAATTTAAAATTTATTTCTTATAATTCAATAATAAATCATAGATAATGATTGAAAATTAAATAATTTTTTGCAATATATTCTTAAAAAGTTGGGATATATATCGTATCGTAGAAACAAATATGAGCAAATATTTAAAATAACTTTCTAAAATTTCTATTTGATTGTCTAACAATTCCTGAAAATTCTAGGTGGGCAAAAAGCAAGCATTAAAATGATTAGACCATAATTGATACTATTAACGTCATATTAGGTTGTTATTGACATAGATTTTTGTTTATCATTAATTGACCATTGTGTACATAAATGTCAGGCGTATAAATTTTGACAGTTAAAAACACCATTTCATATTTATATATATTGAGTAGTATAATTATAATTTATATTTATCCATTATGAAGAATGAAACTCGTTTACAGCAAATTCTGAACATGTTTCTTCAAGACTAACTTTTAACAAATTCATCTGAATTGTTTTCTAAGTTTTCTATTCTATGGATTAAGTTTCTCCCATTTTTCTAAACAAGTTTTGGAATGTGTATTTACAGTTACGTATTGTACGTCTATTTAATATTAATATAAGGCGAAATATCTTTACAAATTAAATTACCGATTATTTAGTCCCATATGGTGGCATGCTATACAGCCTTCTGAAAATTTAAGGAAAGTTTCAAACTAAAATTCTTGCAAGGGAAAAGAAATATGAGCAAAGTAACAAACTCTATAAATAGGTAAGTAACTACATTAAGTCAAAAAATGTTGAATACAACCAACTATTTCAGGAACTGGTGGATAACCTTTATAGCAATATGTTTATTAACACTCGTTGTACGATTTCATAAAGTAACTGAACCTGATCATATATGGTATGTAAATATAATATACTATACAGATATCAGTGATATTAATTTTAGTTGGGATGAAACCCACTTTGGCAAAATGGGCAGCTGGTATATAAATAGAACATTTTTTTTCGATGTACATCCTCCTCTTGGAAAAGTAAAATATTAAATTAATAATTTTTACTATATTTAACTAATATCGTATTGTAGATGTTAATTGGATTATCTGGATATTTGACTGGATATGATGGAAATTTTCCATTTGATAAGCCAGGTGATAAATATGAGAACGTTAGTTATATTGGAATGAGAATTGTGGGTATAATATGTTTCATTAACAGATATTACAATTAAAATATGTTTTAGTTTTGCACAGCTATGGGAGCTAGTTTAGTACCTATGACTTATTTGGCAGTAGATGAATTGACTCAATCCATAGTAGCTTCTGCAATCTCATCCTTTTTAATTCTATTTGGTATAAGTATTATTAGTTTCACTAAGCAAAAAAGTAATAATAAAGTGATTATTACAGACATTGGTTTCCTGACTTTAACTCAGTATATTTTATTGGATCCACTGTTACTTTGCTTTATGATGGCATCAATTTTAGGAGCAATAAAAGTGTCTTCCAAAAGAATTGAAAATTTTTCAATATACTGGTGGATGTGGTTAATATTTACAGGAACGATGCTGTCATGTTGCATCTCGGTAAAATTTGTTGGATTATTTGTTGTTTTACTTATTGGATTTATGACTATTTTCGATTTATGGGAAATACTGGGAGATTTATCAAAGTCAATCGTAAGTACTTTTGATTTTTTCGAATTTTTGAAATATTTCAATCTAAAATAGGTACATATGACCTGCTACACAAACGACCTAATATTTTTAGATGTAATGTGTCGTAGGTATGAATATTCATAACCTCAAATGATAAGATAATGTAAAATGAATAATCTAACGAAAAATTATGAAAATTGTTCATACTTATATATATTGTTACTTGCATAAATATTAAATTCATTTAACTACGAGTGTCATGTTATATTTAAAACAATTATGTAATCTAAACCAAAAATTTTGCGTTCGCACTGCAGTAAGTAAAGTTAATTTATTAAAACACCCACCAACGTCGTCCATATGTTTACGTAAAAAATATGCTAGTGCTAAATTAGATGCCGACGAAGAAAAATTTGCAAAAAATATAAATTTTGTCTCTAAGTTAGTGGAAAATTCGCCAGAATCTATTAAACCTTATTTAAAACTCGCAAGATATGACAAACCAATTGGAACTTGGTTGTTGTATTGGCCTTGTACATGGGGTATCGCCGCCGCAGCAGCACCCGGTGTACCGCCAGATCTTGGAATGTTGGTGCTTTTCGGAACTGGAGCTTTGATAATGCGTGGAGCTGGATGTACCATAAATGATATGTGGGATCGTGATATTGATAGAAAAGTGTCTCGAACAATGAATAGACCTCTAGTAAGTGGCGAATTAGACATAAAAAAAGCATGGATATTTCTTGCTTTTCAACTGAGCTGTGGTTTAGCAGTACTCTTACAATTAAATTGGTATAGCATCTTTCTTGGTGCCAGTTCGTTAGGTCTAGTCATTTCGTATCCGCTTATGAAACGTTACACTTATTGGCCACAATTAGTTCTGGGATTTACTTTCAATTGGGGCACATTACTAGGTTATAGTGCAGTAAATGGACAAGTTAATTGGCCTGTTTGCTTACCTCTGTACATAGCAGGAGTCTGTTGGACTATATTATATGATACTATTTATGCACATCAAGATAAAAAGGATGATATATTATTAGGAATAAAATCAACAGCACTGAGATTTGGAAATAATACAAAGTTATGGCTGACAGGATTTAGTTCGACAATGATCGGTTCACTATTGTTATCAGGTTTAATGGCACAGCAGACATGGCCGTATTATACTTCTGTAGCTCTAGTTGCCACCCATATAGCTACACAAATAGCTACATTAAATATTGACAATCCTTTTGACTGTGCCACTAAATTTATATCAAATTCCCAAGTGGGTCTGATACTGTTTGTCGGAATAGTTTTAGGAATATTATTTAAGAAGAAAGAAGAAACTTTGAATGATATTATTTATAACTCAAGTGCAAACAATACTAGTGTCAAAGATTAGTAGAGTTAAGATAGGTCATCGTAGGTAGTTAAAATTATTTTTGCCTTAGCCTCATGTGATAATGTAATTTCGAAAATAAAATTTTTTTTAATGTTTATTTGAATTTTTTTTGGTGTGTTAGTAAATCTAAACTTACTATAATTATATGGTAAACATCTGAATGCAAGTAGTATATATTTACTGGTAGGAAAACGTTTTTATTTTTTAAACCAACAAAACCACTTGCGAAAACTAACAGTTGTAATTTATTTTGTTAAACATTCGTGCAAATATGTTTTTTCTTTATTTGATTTGTAAAGTACGTGTTTTGGTAAGAAACAGTATATCAAATGTTTATTTTAATTATTAATAAAATATAATAAAATAAACATACAATGAGGTCCAAAATGATTGAACTCTGTGTTCATTATTAACTTCAAAATTTAAATAAATAAGTAAAGATGTTTACTAAAGTTTAATGCAAGTTATACATTAAATGATGTAACAACTAAATAAAATGGAATCAGATCGAAAGCACATCAAATCATTTGAAAAACATTGGATTCTTTGGAGACAAATTGTAAAAAGCTGTGCTAATTAATATAAATATATTGAGTATAAAAATACTTTGCAAGGTCATAGATGTATTAAAGAAATATTATTACAAAACAAAATTTAATATAAACAAATGAAGTACCATAATTTTTATACGAAATAAGATAAAATAACGACTTGAGGTGAACAACAGTTTATTTACATTATATATATACTACTGTGGGCAAAAAATAGTAAGACTTTGTTCATAATTTTTAAATTCTTAATTTATTCTTCCAAATCTATTTCGTCCCCCTCAAAGTAATCCCCCCTGGCCCAAATACACTTGTGCCAACGTTTTTTTCAATTCTCAAAACAGTTGTTAAAGTCAATTTCAGGAATAGCCTTCAATGCGCGTAGCGATTCACGTTTAATGTCTTCAATTGACTCAAAACGGTTTTCCCGGAGCGGTCGTTTGAGTTTGCTGAATAGCCAGAAGTCACACGGAGCTAAATCAAGCGAATACGGTGGTTGCGGCACGATATTGGTTGAAAATTTGGCGAAAAACTCACGAAGAATTAATGCAGTATGCGACGGTGCATTATCGTGGTGCAAAAACCAAGAGTTGTCGGCCCATAATTCTGGCCCCTTTTTACGAATAGCATTGCGCAAACGACGCATAACACTCAAATAGTATTCTTTGTTGAGTTTGGCGGGTCGGAAGGAATTCGAAGTGCAACACACCTCGATAATCGAAGAAAACTGTCAACATAACCTTGATTTTTGACTTGCTTTGACGTGGTTTTTTGGGCTTCGGCTCACCTTTGATACGATATTCGGCCGATTGATCGTCTGTTTCCGGGTCATAAGCGTAGATCCAAGTCTCATCTCCAGTTATGATGCCTTTCATTTTGTCTTGATAGTCGGAAAGCATTGTTTCACAAACGTCAACGCGACGCTGCTTTTTGAAAAAATTGAATGATTTTGGAACAAATCGTGCTTTCACTATTCTTAGGCCCAAATAATCTTTCAAAATGGTTTTCACTGAGCCTTCCGATATTCCAACGATGCCAGTAAGGTCTCTGACTGTTAATCGTCGATTCTCAAGCACCAATTCCTTGATTCTATTGACGTGTTGATCATCAGTTGATGTTGATGGCCGTCCTGGACGTGGTTCGTCATCAACGCGTTCTCGACCCTCTGAATAATTTGTACCAATCAAAAACACTTGCTCGCGACAAACAATTATCACCGAAGGCCTTTTGCAACATTCTGAACGTTTTGGCACCAGAAATTTGATTCCGTACACAAAATTTAATGGAACTTCTTTGTTGAATAATTTTACTCATTGTAAAAATCGCCGAATGCACTTTTTGTACTTCAGAAAGACAAGCGTATACTAAACACTAATGATTATTTTGATGTGACATTTGGCACAGATGTCACTGACAGTCATACGAACCTAGAAAAAAAATATTTCGATGAATGGGTTTTCGCGCGAAATTTAAATTAAAAAGTCTTACTATTTTTTGCCCACAGTAGTATATAATGTAAAGAAAATACATTATATATATATATATATATAATGTAAAGTAATTATATATATATATATATATATATATATATATATATATATATATATTAGGCATTATTACGGGGTCTTTGGGAAAGTATTGCATATAAATAAATACTTTCTATATTTTGTGGATCCACCACCTGCCTGTATTACAGCACGGATCCTGCATGGCATGCTGGATACAAGATTGTAGCACAGTTGTGCTCGAATTTTCTCCCATTCTTCCAAAATTTTATCTTTTAATTTTATTTTAGATCCACATTTGCACCTGGACACCCTTTCCTTCAATACTTTCCATAAATGATCAATGGGTGACAGGTCTTGTGATTGCGCACCTCATTTTCAGCGAACCAACGCATCACTTCGCGTTATTTGTGGCAGGGTGAGTTGTCCTGTTGAAAGCAGTATTCTGAGCCGTCTCCATCAAATAGTTTTAATGCAGACGGTTCTAGAACTTCCTCCAACATGCTGAGGTATCGCCGACTATTCATGATGCCGTCGCACACCAACACCTCTCCAACGTCTGAGGATGATAATATGGATCCCCATATCATCACACTGCCCTTCACCAAATTTCGTCGTTGCTACAAGGCGATCAGGATGATGGGCTTCCGTTTTCCTCCGTTGTACGTACTTCGCCAAAGTTACTATACTGTTTCAGTTGACTTCTGTTGCATTAAAGTACGTCGACTTTAATATCAATATCGCTAATACACACATCAACATTATTCATAACGTACGTGTATGTTGAATTCGTCGGACCACATAACTTTGACTCAATCATCTACTGTCCAGAGCTCGTGTCTTTTCGCCCATGATAAACGCTTCCTTTTGTGATCCTGAGAGAGATACGGTTTGTGTGGGAGCTTACAGCTATTCAGGCCTAATTCTGTAAGACGTTTCCTTACTGTACGAGCAGAAACAGTGACATTACGCCCTTGTAACATGTCACCTGCAGGCTGTTGCGAAGTTCTCTTGCGGTTTCCCAGGCACATATTTTCTAAGGCTCGATCATCCCTTGCCGTTGCCTGGCGTTTTCTCTCTTCGGTCTATTCTTGTATGAGCCGGTTCCCTATGACGTTTGACCGTAGTTCAGACCTACCTTGTCCACCAAGGTACTTGACGAGAATAGTTCCCAGTTTTTAATACAGGCCCTATTGACACTGTTTGTACTGATTATGTCTTTGCATTTTTCTATTGCTCAAAAATAGCGATCCCCCCCAAGACACAAGAAAGAACATATAGAAGAAACTAAAATGTCACAAAATTTTAAAACTAATTACGATATTTCACAGATTCGATATATGCAATAAATCTGTCGCTTTACGCATACAACGCTGCACTCAGAATGGCGAAAAGTAGGTAAAAGTAACCTCCTATAATTGTGTTTAATCCAGAGAAGGGTGTTTTATGGTGGTTAAAATACCGAGAATTTTATAACTGTTATAAGGGATTATCTATCGATTATCTAATAGTATAAAAGAAGTTATTTTAACAACGGAAAATATTGGGTCTGGGAAAAAGTTCGTGGCGTTTTTCCCGATAGATGGCATTGGTTGCCGATAACTAAAGAACAACAAGTCACAGCGACACCACCGACGGCTCGTTTTTTAGATGACCTTCCGAACGTTAGTTTGAGCGTAGAAACATTGTAATCGGTGCAGTGGTTGGAAAGTTATTCGCACTTGAAAATGGAGAAGAATAATGAGAAATTTCGCTATATTCTGCAACATTATTATGATAAGGGGAAGAACGCTGCGCAGGCTTGTGATAAAATTTGTGCTGTGTACGGTGAAGGTACTTTATCAAATGTGTTGCGCGGAAATGGTTCGCTCGCTTTCGTTCTGGAAATTTCAATGTGAAAGATGAGTCACGCTCCGGTCGTCCAATCACTGAAAAATCTGATGAAATTCTTGAAAAAGTCCAACAAGATAAGCATATCAGCAGTGTCGATATTGGCATGGAGCTAGGCATTGACCACAAAACTGTTTTGAACCATTTACACAAAGCTGGTTACAAAAAAAAGCTTGACGTATGGATTCCTCATGAGTTGAGTGTGAAAAACATGATTGACCGAATTAACATCTGCGATGCGCTGCTGAAACGGAATGAAATCGAGCCGTTTCTGAAACGTTTAATAACCGGAGATGAAAAATGGATTACGTACGATAATCGGAAGCGTAAAAGATCGTGGATAAAGGATGGTGAGCCGTCACAAGCGTTCGCTAAGCCAACATTGACGCCAAAAAAAGTGATGCTGTGTGTATGGTGGGACTGGAGGGGAATCGTCCACTAAGAGCTACTTCCAACTGGTCAGACGATTGATTCTCAACTCTACTGTGCACAACTAGAGAGATTACGCCAGGCGATTGAAAGAAAACGGCCCGAATTGATTAATAGGAAAGGTGTTGTCTTCCATCATGACAACGCCCGACCACACACTTCTTTGATGACCCGTCAAAAATTGAGAGAGTTTGGTTGGGAAGTTTTGATGCACCCACCTTACAGTCCGGATATAGCACCCTCTGACTATCATCTGTTTCGATCTCTGCAGAACTCTCTCAATGGAATTAAGTTGGTTTCAAAAGAAGCCTGTGAAAACTATTGATTCAGTTTTTCTTTTTGAAACCACAGAAGTTTTTCACCGATGGGATCATGGATCTACCAAAAAAATGGCGAAACATTGTCGATAATAATGGAGCATATTCGGTTTAAATGAATTCGTCCACGCGCCATGCGGGGACCAGTTGAATTTTACTGAAAAAACGCCACGAACTTTTTCCCAGACCCAATATGATATTTTTACTTACTTACTAAATGGTTCTAAATACAGCGTGTTTCAAAAAGAATACACGTATTACAAAGTATTAATTTTGTCCAAACTATCGATCGCTGCGCCTCGAGTCGGCTATTGGAGAAACGAATACATAGTCTAGTTTATTTAACAGCCGCTAGATGTCGGTTGTTTTCTGTTTTTCTTGGTAACCGTCATATGTTTAAAATGGCTACTCCGCAACAGAAATCATTTTATGTTCTCGAGTTTGCGAAGTGCGATTCCGTACAGTGCAAAGACGTTTCAGGTTGAGCTACCAAATTGATCCTCCGAATGGGTGGAACATTCGCAGATGGTATCGACAGTTTGTAGATACAGGATGTGTATGTAAAGGAAAGAGTCCTGGCCGCCTTCGTATTTCTGAAGAAAGTGTTGCACGAATTTAAACTGCTTTCCAACGTAATCCTTCAAAATCAACTCGTCGTGCTAGTCGGAAGTTACAACTGCCTCCAACAACAATTTGGCGTTGGTTATGAAACCCTACAAGTTACAGTTGTTACAAGCTCTGCGTCCTGATGACAAACGGAAATGTGTGGCATTTTGTAACGAGATTCATGATGTTGACAATGATAACACTTTCGCAGTGTTAGTAGTCTGGTAAACAAGCACAATGTTCGAATTTGGGGTCTACAGAACGCACATGCAGCCATTGAACATGTACGAGATTCGCCTAAAATCAATGTGTTTTGTGCGATATCTCGACCATTTGTTTACGGCCCATTCTTCTTTGATGGGAACACGGTTAACGGTCAGCAGTATCTCGCTATGTTACAAAACTGGTTGTTTACGAGGCTGCGCGAAGACAACTTCATTTTTCATCAAGACGGGGCGGGGCACCCCCTCACTGGAGTCGCCAAAGGCGTGAATATTAGAATGAAATTATACCGAACCGTTGGATTGGTCGTCTAGGAGCTGGCGAATTAGCATGTCTCAGCTGGGCTTCACGGTCACCGGATTTGACACCCCGTGACTTCTTCCTGTGGGATTTCGTTAAAGACAACGCTTATGTATCACTACTCCCACAGAACCTGGAAGAGTTGAAGAAGCGGATCCGTACTGCCATAATATCAGTGACGAAGGACATGCTTGCCCGAGTATGGGAGGAATTTGAGTATCGATGTGATATTGTTCGTGTCGCTGATGGAGGACACATTGAACATCTGTAATCTGAACTTGAGAGGTCATAAATATGTGTGGAAAGTTTCATTTTCGTATGTCTTAAAGTCTAATAAATATATGCATTCGAAATACGTATATTCTTTTTGAAACACCCTGTATTTCTAAGAAATGCGAGTGGGCCTAACCTAATTAAGCGATAATGTAAAATAAAAAATTTGACTTCTTCTCAAATGAATTTAGGTGTGACAGTTTAGAATTGATAATCTTTTTGTGCAAAAGTTGAATATATAATTTTTTTTAAATATTGCAACCAGAATATTTACAAAGCTAAGAATAGTAATTTCACTTCTGAAGTAACTTAAGTCTTCTTTCGAAGTGCTTAAGTAGTAATTAATTGAGACATTTTATGCCATAGATTCTTATTTAAACTTCAGTAAATCTAACTTAATATAAAATATCAAGTGGTCGTTAATATGCCAAATATCGAAGCATTTATTTTCTTCAACTGTTTAAATTAACAATTTAGCTTTACTATATTTCATTTGTTACAGGCAATAACTGTTAGACATCTAATTGCCAGATGTATATTCCTTATCATTTGGCCGATATGTTTATACATGATTTTCTTCTACATCCACTTAGCGGTCTTGAACCGAAGGTAAGCTTCGTATGACCAAATATGAAGTCAGCAAAATAGTTGAGTAAAGTATTTTAGTGATCTTATCGACAAAAAAACGTATAGCAAAATTATAGTACCACTTCTTATCTCTGTACATGGTTAACTTTCTTAGTACTGAAGATACGGAGTCTGTTAAAAAGGCAATTTTAATTTTTTTAATATCCTAAAAAGTTAACAATAAAGGAAAAATCTGAAAATGCTTTCAAATACTCCTCGAATGTCTGAACAACTTTGCTAATTTAACTGATCCTTTATCTTCAATATTAGGAAAGTTTCTCATTTACGAAAATAGAAATTAGACACCTGTAAATGCGTAATACATCGATGTTGTCATCGCTCTTTAAAATCACAAATTATATTTTTAAATGAAATCTGGTTCATAGACTTTCGCGGTCGTGGTCCATACTATCTTCTTCTGAGCTTCCGGACTGGAACCGCGTCACTGGTATAACTGCCGACGTTTCGTAGTCACTCGTATGGGACATCTTCAGGGCTCAACTACTTCTACTGTCTGTCGCACTGAAACTGGTGTAAGTCGATGGTGGACGGGTTTATATATGGGTAATGGGTCAATGGAGCGTTACGGTTGCGGTTGCATTGTTTGGAGATGCAGGATTGCCAGGCGTTGTGTAGAGGGTAGCCATCGTCACGGTTAAGGTTATTGGGGTGCTTAGAGATCTCTATAGATTCACGGATTTTGCGACCATAGTAATGGTTAGTACGGGATAGGATCTTGGTCGAATTACAGACAGTAGCAGTAGTTAAGTCCTGATGATGTCCCATACGAGTGAGTACGAAACGTCGGCAGTTATACCAGTTACGCGGTTCTAGCCCGGAAGCCCAGAAGAAGATATATTTTTAAATGAAAGTTTGGCTTTTTCCTGGAATTAAGAAATGCAAAATAACAAAAATAAGTTTGTCTTTTTCGATGAAACGGTCTGTATATTCATCTGATTTTTATTATAATTTAAAACTCTTTTAGGGAGAGATTTTCTATTTTCCCAGCAGGAGCATTGCATTAAAAAAAATGCGTTCTGGCCTGTCTTTTCTTATTTTTACTGCCCATATAAGAAAGTACAAGTCAAATACGTACTCCACTCATGCATACTATATCTGAACTTGTTTTAGTGGAAACGGGGATGGATTTTACAGTTCCGCTTTTCAATCGCAATTAGTTGGAAACAGTTTACACAATGCTAGTATGCCCAGACAGGTGGCGTATGGAGCTGTTGTAACAATAAAGAACCACAGAACTGGCGGTGGATATTTACATTCCCATTATCACTTATATCCCGAAGGGACTGGTGCCAGGCAACAGCAGGTAAATTACGGGTGTCCTTTTAAAATACCTTTCACCTAGGCCCTGGCAACTTTTAACATTTTCCTCTCTGTTTGTGTAATTAAATTGAATTAACTGCCATTTCTACATACCAGGTGTCCCATGACATGCCACAGCTTAAGAATGTGTTACTGAAGCAATTTCAAATTGAAAATGTCTAATGAACGTATGCCCAAAACTCTACTGTGATTGAGCTGCGAGCATTTGAAGTGTTCAATGACCCTTTCGTTGTTGTTAAAAAAGGTTGGCGATGATTCATCAGTTATTATTTATTCTGACAAGTCAATTAAGTTAATGTTGATTGTTATTTTTTGCGTTTAATTGGTTCATCATACGTGGCAACAGTACCAGGTGGCCCTATGTGTTTAGATACTCTAACTGTGGCTGTCCCAACATACTCCATTGTGGTCCAATGTACTGTCGATTTTGCACCTTCTAAAAGCAGAAAATTATAAAATGTGTTACAATATTCAGCCTTTCAAAACTTACCCATGGTGTTGCTAATTTTCTAAATGATAACAGTTTTATTAACTATACAAAGGGTACTAGGAAAGTTTTGCAATATGACACAACAATGAATCGTAGGAAACTGCTTGTTGTTGCTTATGGAGACATGTTCATACGTGCATAGTAGCTGCCGCGCCATGTCGATGGGCTCGGTTATTCATTAGCAGTGAGAGTGTAAAGTGCTTGCAATGGCATCGTGATCACAAATGAGATAAAGGCAGTTCTGCGTTATAATTTCGTGCGTGGTTTAAACATAGACCAGTGCTTCGAAGAAATGCCTTTTGCACTAGGTGATATTGTCCACATTGCACAACGATATTTTGGTGGTATAAAGAATTCCGAAGGGAAAATTTAACTGTGGAGGATGCTGAAAGGCCGGGAAGGCCACGAACTTCAGTTACGGAGGAAAACGTTACTACTATGAGGAAAATGCTTGGCGAGGACAGGCGAGTGACCTACCCACAGATGGAGGGTACTTCATGCCTAAATGCACCAGCAATTCGTTCGATTCTGTATGATCATTTGCACGTGAAGAAACTTTGTTCTCTCAGGGTACCGCGTCGGCTGACTGAAGAGCAGATGATACGACGTGTGTCTTGGTGCCGGGAGATGCTAAAAAAAATTAATAAGGGACAATCTCAGTATGTGAACAACATCGTGACAGGTGACGAGACTTGGCTGTACTATTACGATGTGCCGATCAAAGCTCAAAACAAAGTTTGGGTCTTCGATGATGAGGACACACCCGTAGTTGTCAGAAAATCCCGATCTGTAAAGAAGAAAACGATAGCTGAATTTTTCAAATCCAGTGGAATTGTGGAACGCGTCATTTTGGACACACAGAAGACAGTCACAGCTAAGTGGTTTACTGAACAGTGCCTGCCTAAAGTAAAACGGATCTATGAAGAACCTGCGGCCAAAGTCAAGAATGGTCATCTGGTTACTCCATCACGATAATGCTCCAGCTCACCGCGCCAAAGCCTGCACCGAATATTTGACCACGATAGGATTGAAACTTCTCGAGCACCCTCCCTGCAGTCCAGATCTTACTCCCTGCGACTTTGCACTGTTTCCGCATGTGAAAACGAAGCTGAAATGGAGGCGGTTTTCCAGTGACGAGAACCTTCTGCGGGCTTGGGACAACGAGTGTGCTTTACTTCCTAGTGAAACTTGGCAGAACTGGTTTAAAGATTGGTTTCGGAGGATGGAGAGGTGTATTGAGTGTAGAGGAAATTACTTGCAAAACTTACCTAGTACCCTTTGTACACATATATATTTTACGTTCCGTTGAAGACGCATGTGATTCTGAACTTGTTGGCACAGTACCTGTACTGAGAACAATAGGACGGCACATTAAACACTTTGCATATTCTAAAAAGAATGGGTTTGTTTACGTTTGAGGAAGCAATAGAACAACGGGAACACATAAGCAACAACGATAACTGACAAACGTTTGAATATAGATAGGTCAAATGCTCTAGTTATTGCACATTTCGTCTGTATAAACCTGTCTGTTGAACAACCAGCCACAGACACAAGTTTTAGCGCAGATTATTTGAAACACTTGTAACTTTAGTTTAAAAATAAACTATAGGTACTTTTTTTATATCTACGTCGCTCATTCTAGCTTTGTGAGCTTTTTCAAGGATCACTGGAACTCTATCCGGATATTTTCTCCTACCCCGCCCCCGCGCCTTTTTTTCTAATGAATGGTCCTTCTTGTACTGGAACTTATTTTGCTCGTCCAAACACCAAAATTTTGTACAAAAGTGCCCTGCTTTCCTACCATTCTGTTTGCTCAGTTCTAGTCGCACATGAACCACATCATTATAGGCCCAGTGTACCTAAGTGATTATATTTATTCGTAATTAATAACTGCAACATATCTTTCGAATACAACTTGTCACAACAACAATTATTTTAGATAACAACTTACACTCACAAAGACGACAACAACAAATGGCTGATTAAAAAGTACAACACCGACAAGGCAGATGTCGTCAACATAGTTCATAGCGGCGATTTGGTCAGGTTAGAACACGTCCCGACACGCAGGAACTTGCATTCGCATAAAGAACACGCGCCCATCACGAAAAAACATTTCCAAGTCACTGGATACGGTGAGGTATATTCATGTTACAGTTTTTAAAGTAGTACTACAACACATAGAAGAAATTTTTGCCGAATTAAGTTGAAGCAATCAAAAATTATTTTATATAGTTTGACAGAATAAAGATGGGTACTCTGATGTTAGCAATGTACGAATATTGGTTCACTGGCTGAGAATTATCAGTAGCGGAGAGCAGAGATGTGTGTACACATTAATTTATATCATGTTTATATTGATGATGCGAAAATTACGCCACTGATACGGTATATATTTCTTTACGTGTTTATTACGTCAGAATCCCATTCTCTATACTGTTCTGCTACAATAAATTTCAAATTTAAAAATTGCTACTTGAGATACGTTTCCAAAGTGACACACTTTCAAACCGCTATTCAAAAAGTCCGTTCTTTCTCGTTTTAATCCATGTTCTATGTCGTAGAATTTTCTACACACAATTTTTAAACATACCTTAAAAAATAAACGGATCATTTTTCTTTCTAGAATGGTACCGGAGATGCCAACGATGTATGGAAAGTTTCGATAATCGGAGAGAAAGACGGTGTGGAAGTTACAGCTGTCAATTGTAAGCTGAAGTTGGTACATTATCTACAGACGTGTACGCTGACAACTAGCGGAAAACAACTACCTAAATGGGGTTATGAGCAGCAGGAAGTCACGTGTAATCCGAATTTAAGGGATCCGAACGCAATTTGGAATGTTGAAGAGAATATCTTCGACAAATGTAATTTTGACTGTAAAAAAGAAAATTTTTCTTGACTTCTGGGTTTATGTTACGCGTATTTTTATGTCCGTAACAATGAAGAATTCTTCAGTTATTTTTCGTGTTAACGAACAGTTACATTTATACTATCTTGACATGCATCTTACTAAATAAAATTCTAATTTACTGTTAGAGCGGTCAATTTTTATCTGCCCGCCAGAATAGGATTCGTTGCAGTAAGTAAATCATACGTACAAAGGATACTAGGAAAGTTTTTCAATATGACGCAACAATGATTCGTAGGAAGGTGCTTGTTGCTGGATGTTGAGATATGTTCATACGTGCATAGTAGCCGCCGCGCCATGTCGATGGGCTCAGTTATTCGTTAGCAGTGAGAGTGTAAAGTACTTGCGATGGCATCGTGATCACGAGATCATGAGATACGGGTAGTTTTTAAACATAGACCAGTGCTTCGAAGAAATGACTCTTGCACCAGGTGATATTTGTCCACATCGCACAACGATATACAGGTGGTATAGAGAATTCCAAAGGGGAAATTTAACTGTAGAGGATGCTGAGAGGCCGGGAAGGCCACGAACGTCAGTTACGGAGGAAAACGTTACTACTGTGAGGAGAATGTTTGGCGAGGACAGGCGAGTTACCTACAAACAGATAGACGGAGCTTCAGACCTAATTGCACCAGCAATTCATTCGATTCTGCATGATCATTTGCACGTGAAGAAGCTTTGTTCTCTCTGGGTGCCGCATCGGCTGACTGAAGAACAGATGACACGACGTGTGACTTGGTGCCGGGAGATACCAAAAAAGTTTAATAAGGGACAATCTCGGTATGCGAACAACATCGTGACAAGTGACGAGACTTGACTGTACTATTATGATGTGCCGACCAAAGCTCAAAACAAAGTTTGGGTCTATGGTGATGAGGACACACCCGTAGTTGTCAGAAAATCCCGATCTATAAAGAAGAGAATAATAGCTGAATTTTTCAAATCGCGTGGAATTGTGGAACGCGTCGTTTTGGACACACAGAAGACAGTCACAGCTAAGTGGTATACTGAACAGTCTTCATTTAGAAAAGAAACTTAGATAATTAACAATAATTATCCTAGAATCCGGTGCTCCGCCTGTGGCACTACAGCGGATGTTACCTAACCTTAATCTTTAGTTACTACAAAGCTAACTATCTAAATCTAAACTAGTCTTATCTAGAGCTCTAAGTGGGGTCTAGCCCGCGTCCGGCTTAAATATTATTCACAATCCCGCTCCTACCCTACGGAAATGGTCCGCTACTTATAAATCTCATTTGCTAAAATGTCCAATATTCTATCATACACATCCCTTCAGGTCGAGAGGCCGATGAATCGTTCTTCACCGTCGTCTTGTCTCCGCTCTACAGTCTTGGGCTTTATACTGAACAGTGCTTGCCTAAAGTCATTGGATTTATGAAGAACCTGCGGCCAAAGTCAAGAATGGACACCTGGTTCCTCCATCACGATAATGCTCCAGCTCACCGCACCAAAGCCTGCACCGAATATTTGACGACGACAGGATTGAAACTTCTCGAGCACCCTGCCTACAGTCCAGATCTTGCTCCCTGCGATTTTGCACTGTTCCCGCATGTGAAAATTAAGCTAAAAGGGAGGCGGTTTTCCAGTGACGAGGACCTTCTGCGGGCTTGGGTCAACGAGTATGCTTTACTCCCTAGTGAAACTTGACAGAACTGGTTTTTAGATTGGTTTCGGAGGATGGAGAGGTGTATTGAGTGTACAGGAAATTACTTTGAAAAAATTAAATAAACGAAGCTGTATTGCAAAACTTTCATTGTACCCTTTGTATGTTGACATAACAAAGTGTCACTTTCTCAACATACTTTTCTATTTAAACTGAGCAGTATTTGTTCTTGAAGTAATCTTTTGCTGTAACATTTTTTATTTGTTTGGTAAATTCGAACGGTTCATTACATATAGGTGACTAAAAACGGTAGTTGAATGAATTGCATTTGCATGGACTGAATGCATTAACGTGAATTATTAGTTAATATTTGATGTTTTAAAAAATACAATGCAAAATTGAAACGTTAAAATTCATGTTACGGTGGCATCAAGCATTAGTTATATATCAATATTGAAGGAATGTTATTTAAGATACTTATTAGTGAAGAAGTAAAATGTTTAATGGAACTGCGCTTAACACTTAACGTATATGCAAGAAGAATTCAAAGCTTTACACATTTGAAAGTGGAAATTTGGAAAAATTATGAAACTGTTTGATTTCTTCCAAGCACGATGTTACGTGTCTTGCTTGTGGTACCTACTGTACTTGTTACGAACCTGGTGTGCTGACGAATGTGACCGCTCTATTTAGCAGTATTATTAACGTGGAAGTCTAGAGCATATTACAATATTATATTAGAGCAAATTCATAAATGTAATTTGCCTTTTATATGTTTCGTTGCAGTGGAGAATGTAAGTTTCGACGTTTACGCCCCAAGCTTCTTAGATAGATTTCTCGAATCGCACGCGGTGATGTTTCAAGGAAACGCTGGTTTGAAGCCAAAAGAAGGGGAAATCACTTCCAGACCGTGGCAGTGGCCAATTAACTACAGGGTGAGTATATTGAAAACGTACAATATTTGTTAAAGCTAGGGTTCAGGTATGGGAATATTTTTATTTCCAACTTAACAGAACCATTTGTAAACTACTTGCTCAATTGCCAAATATTCAGTTTTGGGAAATTTTATTTTTCACTCTGTACTTGAACTTTTTTCAAAGTACCTCTTTAAGTCGAACTTGTGTTTATGAAAGTACAAGACAAAAGTAGATAATCTATGCGGATTCTAAAACAAAATCCCATGTATTTTCTTGTGGAGTTTAATTTTGCACAGGTTAACAGACAGGCAGGTAGACAGACAGACACAGACAGGTAGACAGACAGACAGACACACAGACAGCTAGATGGACAGACAGACAGACGGATAGTCTGATAGGTTATGCAGATTTTGACGCAAAATCCCGTCAGATTCTTCATAACCTATCAGATTATCTATCTGTCTACCTGTTTGTCTGTCTGCCTGCCTGTCTGCCTGTCTGTCTGCCTGTCTACCTGTTTGTCTGTCTGTCTGCCTGTCTACCTGTTTGTGTGTCTACCTGTCTGCCTCTCTGTATGTCTGTCTACTAAAACATATGCACGTATAGCGGGTTGCATATCTGCGACGGAGTCAAAAATGCAAAACGAAGTTAATTTGGTACGTAGACTTCCGCGGTCGTGGTCCATGCTATCTGCTTCTGGGTTTCCGGGCTGGAACCGCGTCACTAGTATATCTGCCGACGTTTCGTACCCATTTGTATGGGACATCTTCAGGGCTGAACTACTGCACTTAAACTGTCAGTTTCAGTGAAGATGTCCCATACAAATGGGTACGAAGCGTCGGCAGTTATACTAGTGACGCGGTTCCAGCCCGGAAACCCAGAAGCAGATAGCAAAACGAAGCTCCATAAGAAAATACATGGGATTTTGTTTTAGAATCCGCATAGCTTATCTACTGATAAAGATGAACTTTATATACATAACATTTATTGTAACATAATTTAAACACTTGTCTGTAGATGGTTCTTCAGATAATAAATCCAATGATCCAATATTTGCGATTATAATTAAGTTGATATATTTTATATTTCCATGAATGAAGTTAATTTTAAAAACATGTAATATTTGCTCTTTTAACATCTATATTTCCACAAGTCTCATGATTGCTTTTCCAATTTTTAGGGACAATTTTTCTCCGGCTCGAATTACAGAATCTACTTGCTGGGAAATCCCGTCATCTGGTGGTCGAATATAATATTTCTGGCGGTATTTTTAATCGTATTCTTAATCAATGCAATCAAACAGCAAAGGGGCTACATTAAATCATTTTCAGGTAAACACACTACGTTTTACATGCACCAATCTGATATTTTAACTGTAAAAAAACCCTAACCACATTATTATTTGCATTCTGGACATCTACTTCGACGATTAAGCTATCGTCTTCAGCAAAAATTAAATCGTATTTAAAAACTCAGCAGGAATTAAACACAGTTTAATTTCCGCTGAGGATGATAATTTAGTTGCCAAAATACATACCTAGAACGCAAATATTTAGGTGGTAAGGGGTTTTTTAGAAATTAAACTGCAATCAATCAAATGTATGTATAATGCCAATACTCGTTAGTTTTCCTGGCTTTGCTCGAATATACTTGATTGGTTTATTAATCGAAAAAATATATCAAAAGACAGTGAACGCAACTGCTGTTACATCTAACGTAACAACCAGCGAACTAACTGGCCGAACGATTGCGATAATAAAGGCGTATAGTCGTGAATGTTAAGTATGTGGACAGCTTAGCTATCTAACTGGCTTCTAAAAGACTTACAACGCCATACATCCCTCCTTCGGCCAGTTAGTTCGCTGGGTGTTACGTTAGATGTCACAGCAGTGGTGTTCACTGTTTTTTGAGAAAATAAATTGTAATTTCTACCAACGTTGATAACTTAGTTGTCGAAATACGTAATTAGGACACAAATATGAATGTGGAACGTGCTTTCTACATTTTCGATTATTTATTTAACCACATTATCCAATAAAATGTACAACACGATACTGATTTAGTGTTCGTGAATTAATAGTGCTATCCTGTAGTATTTTGTGTAAAATTAATGTTTTTTTTTGTAGATTCCCAACATAAGAAATTGGTTGGATGCGCCTGGTTATTTTTAGGTTGGGCTTTACACTACGTACCGTTTTGGGCGATGGGTAGAGTTCTGTATTTTCATCACTACTTCCCGGCACTTCTCTTTAATTCCATGTTAACAGGTACAATTTTTACATATTCACGTAAGTGTTTGTAGCGTAATAACCGCTACCATAGGTTCTTAGAGGATGGATGATTGCTTAACAAAAACACGAACAACGGATGTAATAATACATGTGGGCAAGGTGAAAAGTTCTCGGCCTGACACAGAGATGGCGTTACAATTAATAGAAATTTATGTTTCCTGCGTGGCTGCATGTGTCTTTAGTTCATATGAAAACTTTCAATTTGTTCTCTCAAGTAGTTTGTTTGCAAGAATTTTTATAGTAGACGTCGTGCGTGTTATTTTTTTAAATGGATAAACTTGAATATCGTGCTGTTATAAAATTCTTTGTTTTGGATGGTTTAACCCCTATGGAAATTCATCCGAAGTTGACAAAAGTGTACGGGGACTCTGTTCCTTCGATATCAACCGTTAAAAAGTGGGCATCTGAATTTAAACGTGGTCGTAGGTCCCCCGAAGATGACCCACGTGAAGGACGGCCAAAAACCGCAACCAAATCAGAAATCATCGAAAAAGTACATGATATTGTGTTGGACGATAGGCGAGTGAAAGTGAGTGAGATAGCTGAGGCTGTGGGGATATCGGAAGAAAGGGTGCGAAACATTTTGCACAAAGAATTAGAGATGAGAAAGCTCTGCGCATTATAGGTGCCGCATTTGCTGAATGTCGATCAAAAGCAAATGCGCAAACGATTTTTGGACCGATTTAACAAGAATCCGATCGATTTTGTGCAGCGATTTGTCACCATGGATGAGACATGGGTCCACCACTACACGCCAGAAACGAAACAGCAGTCGAAGCAGTGGGTGGAAGCCGGTGGTTCAGCGCCAAAGAAAGCGAAGTCGATCACCAGCGTGTTTTGGGATGCAAAAGGAATCATGTTAATTGATTACCTTGAAAAAGGCAGAACAATTACAGGCGCATATTACTCTAACCTTTTTGACCAGCTGGATGCCAAAATTCGCGAGAAGAGGCCTGGTTTGAAGAATAAAAGAATCATTTTTCATCAGGACAACGCACCCGCACACAAGGGTGCGTTGGCGATGGAAAAATTGTGGGATTTGGGGTACGATTTGCTCGGCCATCCTCCCTATTCTCCTGATTTGGCACCCTCAGACTTCCATCTATTCCCAAATTTGAAAAAATTTGTTTCTGGAAAGCGATTCACATCCAACGAAGAAGTTGAAAGGACCGTAGAAGAATATTTTGACAGCCCTCCAGACTCTCACTTCCAGGAAAGAATATTGATGTTAGAAAAACGCTGGACCAAGTGTGTTAAACTCAAGGGAGATTATGTAGAAAAGTAAAATCATTTTTTAAATTTAAATCGCAGTCTTTCATTGTCAATCCGAGAACTTTTCACCTTGCCCACGTAACATATATTGAATGGCAAAGAAAAGACAAGTTAATAATTAAAAACAACAATTTTGCAGTAGCATTAGCTAATGTGAAATATTATCACACAATGCATTGGGTCTTACAAACATTAAACTTTATAATCGTTAATGGCAAGAAACAATAAGCATTTACTAACACAGTTTAAGCTGATTAATGAAAAGTTTATGCAGTATATAGTTGATCAAATTAGGATCGTACATCTGACCTTCACTATCCGGACGTTCACCTGTGTTCGAGTGCGACCCGATGTTAACACCAACAGCGATAATTCAGAAGAAAGTACGAGTATATACAATAATACAAAGTGAGGTTAAAAGTAAACCCTAGAAGTATAACAACAGCAAGATATATATGCATAAGACGTCAATGTAATAAAACACACCTCAGGTCTTGGACGGATTTATTGTTTTAAGTAGAGTGGTTGTGATATATTTCCAGCGATTTGCTGATAAATTAACTCTTTCGCACAAGTATATTGTTTCATTTTCATATATCCAATATGGGAAAAGTTTCACAACTTTACAATCACACTGCTTACTTGTTAGTGATCGATGTTGCTTAATCTATTCAAGACCGAAACAAAGGAGATCCAAGTATAAAGATATGCTCGAAAAACAGTACCACGTGTCAACTTGATATACGAAGGACAACTCGGACTAACACAGGCGTCTATAGCGACCGTAGATGAGTAAGATATCTAAATCACATCGATATAAGTAGGGCATCGAAAAAAAAAAGGAATTTACTGTTCCACGGATTTAAAATACATCGAACACATATTAAATTTGAAGATTAAACACTAACGAAATGAATTCGTTTACAAAGAAATGTACCGATACACCAATGTCATAAATATTGTTGCAGCAGTAATAAGTTTGACTATATAAAGGGTTTTCCAATAGGGACTTGACGACTTTTAATTCAATTTGTGAACGCACCCTGTGCCTAATCATCGAACTTTCACTGTCAATTTATTCAGTAAACTTAACATTTTCATCATAGTAAAGTACACGAACGAACAACGTCTGCAAATTATAAAAATTTACTACAGAAATTCGGAGTCGGTGACCGCTACTCTAAGAGCGTTAACTCCGATTTTCGGTCGTAATTCTCGCCCTAGTAGACAGGCAGTAACAAGTTTAGTGCAAAAATTTGTGTCTACATATTCGTTGTGTGATGTTGCCGTGCCAGTGAGACAACGGGTTGGTTGAAGTGTCGAAAATATCGCTGCCGTTGAAACGTCCGTAGCAAATGATCCAAATCAGTCAATTCCACGGCGTTCTCAAGAGTTGGGCATCGCCCAGACCACTTTATGACGAATTTTGCGTAAGGATCTTGATTTACACCCATACAAGATCAAGCTGACTCAAGAATTGAAGCCGATGGACCATTTGAAGCGACGTACGTTCTCCGATTGGGCTCTGGAAAAGATGCGCCAAGATGATCAATTTCATCGCAAAATCATTTTCAGTGACGAAGCTCATTTTTGGCTCAATGGGTTCGTCAATAAGCAAAATATGCGTTATTGGTCGGGTGAAAATCCACATGTGCTTCATGAAACACCACTTCATCCACAAAAAATAACTGGTGCGGTTTGCATGCCGGCGGCGTCATAGGGCCATATTTTTTCGTCGACGATTGTACTCAGACTCTAAAAGTCTCCTACGAACTGGCGAGTCATGCACTTTCACTCCAGCGTCGGCTAAGTCTTTTTGTAGTTCGAAACTAGTTTTTCTTGAGTTCAGCTTGCTATTTCTTACCAAAAAAGTGACATCCCGGGGTGTCATCTTCCACTTTTTCCAGATTTTCCCGCTCGTTTCACTTCAGCTATTCCGATATTCTTTTTTTGCTTTAGGATCTTGCTTACTGCTCCTTGACCAACGCCACATTCCTGAGCAATATCTCTCTGTGTCATTGAAGTGTGCTCACTTAATGTCACCATCTTTTCACGTTTTCTGGGCGTGATATCCATATCGCGAACAACCGGCAAAAGCACAATATAAATCAAATTTTGAACTTTGAAAGAGTATATGTGAAGAAACTCTCTAAAACGCACTGAATAACTGTGTAATGTGTTCCCATTGATATAGGTTATGTTTTTTGACATAAAACTACTGTCAGAACTGACCTAACAATGTTGCCACATGCAGAAAACTAAAAGAATAGTCATGATTCCATTAATTTGCACAATACTGTAGTTTCGAATTTGCATAAAATCTTAAAAACTAAAACAAGATATCGAATCTGTAGAGAAAGAACGATATATCCATCGATTCCCTCCGTAATAAAACTACAGTCAGAACTGACCTAACAATGTTGCCACATGCAGAAAACTAAAAAAATAGTCATGATTCCATTAATTTGCACAATACTGTAAACTAAGAGATATAATAAAGACACAGACGTTTTTAGCTTTCAATAACTATTTGCGCTCTATTGAAGAAGATATTGTAACTGAACTTTTAAGAATTTGAACGTATACCAGAGTAAAACAAGGAAAAGCACGTACTTCTGGATATTCATTGCATTAGGAACAAATTCCATTTTACTTGCCGTTTCTCGGAAACAATACTTTGCTAAATTCATCACTGTATGATATATTATTACCAATCCTTTCAATAAAATCAGTGATAGTTATGATATAAATTACAGTACTTTGGGAAAGCTAAAAGCAGTAGTGACAGAATTTCAACTTTTATACGTAAAAATACTCATTCTACATTTCTATTAGGTATACTTGTATTGTTCTATAATTGGAGTTACTAATTCTGTTGGACAATAAAGCATCATTATTATAATCGCAATACGATACAATCTTCCATTGGCATTTTACCGTTGCTGCCTTGACATTTTGTAACTCATTTCTTCCAGGTATTATTTTGGACTATTTACTAGAAGAGATCCTTAGACTGTTTCCCCGTAGTATCGCGACCACGTTGTATCATACAACGTTAGCGCTGATACTGTCAACAATCGCCTACAGTTTCATATTGTTCTCGCCGTTGGCGTATGGAATGAGTGGTTCGAATTCGAACGAACCAAATTCGACAATGTACGGTCTGAAATGGTTGGACAGTTGGGAATTTTAAGATATTTTCAACAAAGATGGACGTATTACTTTAAAGTATTTACAATTATAAGACTTTATATGTGTTTATATTTTATATGTATATTTAAACGCAAAATCTATTTTTTTTAAATTTATATTAATATATTTTTATACACGAAACCTTGGTTTTATTACATCTTTAAGTGTATATAATCTCCGCGGTAATAGTCCTTATGGTACCCCAGTGCAACGATCAGATATATTAACAGTATATAATATCAACCCTACATATTATTAAGAAGAAAATACAACCTCAAATGGTTATTATCCTATAATGGAATAGCTTATTGCTCCGATATACATTATATCGATTAAAATGCAGTACCTTCTCGTTAATATATTTTTCAAATGTTCTATAATTTCCATAAGTCTCATGATTGTTTTTATTATTTTAGCAACAATTGTTGTCCAATCCAAATTATTCACAATCACATTTCTTCAAACGCTTTTATATTTATTAAGAATGAAACCTGACAATACTAATGCAATTGAGGACGATATGTTACCCCATTTTTGTGTATATAACATAAATTCTATACCAAATATACTACAAGGCGACTTCACAAATTATTATTCATTTATGTACTATTATTCATTTTATGTATGTTGTAAGGAATAAAAAAAGTCTAAATTTAAAAAAATATAAATATTTATTCTGCAAAACAGTCTCCATTTACATCAATAGTTTGTTGCCAACGGCCTGGAAGCTGAAAAATTCCCTTTGAAAAGAAATCTAGGTTTTGACGGCTCACATATTGCTTAAACACTGCTATTACAGACTCCCGGTCAGGGAAGTCCCTATCTTTTAAGTGATTGTCTAAACTTCGGAAAAAATGAAAATCAGTTGGCGAAAGGTCAGGTGAATAAGGTGGGTAAGGGAGAATTTCGTAACCAAATTCCGAAAGTTTTTGGATTGTCTATCGTGCAACATGAGGTTTTGCATTATCATGAAGAAGTATGGGTCCAGGTCTATTGACTAGTGAGGGCTGCAAGCGGCTCAATTTTCCATGCATAGTTTCCAGTTCGGCACAATAGGACGCTGCCGTGATGGTTTCACCAGGTTGCAAAAATGAATAGTGAATAATACCCTTATTGGTCCACCATACAGTCACCATAATCTTTCGCAGGTGAAGTGATGCTCGTGCATGCTGTCTTGGTGCTTCACCTCGATCTAACCATTGTCCTGACCGTCTCCGATTATCATAAACTATCCACTTTTCGTCACACGTTACCACTCGATGAAGAAACGGTTCAACTTTCTGTCGATTAGCCAAAGAGGTAGCCACCTCTAATCGACGGAGCTTATTGGCTTCCGTTAATTGGTGCGGCACCCATCGATCGAGTTTCTTCACTTTGCCAATCGAAGAAAGGTGACGACTAATGGTGGCAATGGACACTTGAAATGTTTCTGCAAGGCTACGCACTGTTGTCGACGGATTACTTTCAACTTCTACACGCAGCTCGTCGTCATTAACGGTGCTACCTGCATATCCGCGAGGCTCATTTTCCAAATCAAAATTTCCCTCACTGAATTGTTTAAACCATCGCCGTAATGTGCGTTCATTACACGTAGTTTCACCGAACGTCTGATTAATTTCTCGCGTTGCTGCAGCTGCATTTAATCCCTTTTTAAATTGAAAGAGGTAAATTGCCCGAATATCTGTTGCCGACAGCATTTCCATAGGCGAGACAAGGACAGGTGTATTAATCTTTCCAAGAAATGGAACAGGTACACACTTCAAAATAAATACCCTTTTCTACAAGTACAATAATAATTTTCACCAAAAACATACACGTCTTCACACAGGTGCGATTCAGTTCAGACTGAAGGAAAAAACGGACATTACATTTATAACAACCTGATAGTAATGAAGGCATTCTATGTCTTTTGAAAGAAAATCATTTTGCTATCGACCACATACAACAGGATTTCATGTTACGTCATAAAATTGGGTTTCTCATAAATTCACTTATCCGAAAATTAAAAGGAAGAATAATAAACACAAAGTATTATAAATGTAACAAAAATTTTTCGAATTTAAAAAATTTTACACCTGTAATAAAGATAATAAATAAACACACCTTTAGTGAATATTACTATACGATGTTTTTTATTGGAGTTTTAGCAATTATATTCACATAATGATATTAATTAATATAAACTAAACATTTATTAAGACTTGGGTGATGAATAAGTTCTATATATTAAAAAAAACTTTAAAAGAAATCTAATAATTTCATCAGTATCCTATTAGGCAACCAATATAACACCTAACCTAAGTTAATCGTTCGGGCCGTCATTAATATATCCACGTGTTTATGTGCTCGTAATTTTCATCATATTTTATAAGAATTTAGTCAATATTACGTACCATAAATAGATGTATACTATGAAAGTTATTTGTAGCAAAAATAATCCTCCTTTGGGTAAGATTTTTCCAATACTTCACTAAAACTTACTTAATTTTTATTTTCAGGTGGATTATTAACAGTCGCCTACATAAATACGATCCATAATAACAGCCCCGTCGTTATAAATTGGGGCGATGAATCACACGTTGAAAATGATAAGCATAAAGTCCCTTGCGAGACTAATAACGATATCTTGAGAGCTATTGCTCGGTTGTTCGACGAGGAAAGATTGTATGGGAAGACTGCTTTAGAAAAATCCCAAGTTGATAGTTGGTTAACATTTTCTATAGGACCATTGTCTTGTAAAACCGATTTCAGTAATGGAATTCAAAATTTAAATAAAGTACTGGCGCCCATTACGTATTTAGTCGGAAAACAGTTTACCATAGCTGATTTTGCTATATTCTCTGCTTTGTATGGTGAGTAAAAATATATTCATAAAAATCAAAATTTAAGAATAGCACTGTTTCTACAGTTTTCTTTAAATTTTATTTTACAGTCAATAAACAATGGCAAACATTATTGACAAAAGATGAAGTTCCTGTGCATTTATTAAGGTGGTACAACTACATTTTTTCACAAGAATACATTCAAACAGCCTTGTCTTCACTGCCAGATGAAGCAAAAGCTCTATTGAATACATCTGCCTCCAGCAGACGAACACTTAAAAAATCAACTGTCACAACCAACACTCGTCAACAAGAAGGGAAGTTTGTGGAGCTACCACATGCAGAAATGGGAAAAGTCGTGGTTCGCTTTCCACCAGAAGCTTCAGGGTATGCTCCCCAGTTTTACTTTCATTATAATATTACAACTTAATATATTTTTAGTTACCTGCATATTGGACATGCAAAAGCTGCATTGCTGAATCAGTATTATCAACAGACATTTCAGGGAAAACTGATTATGCGTTTTGATGATACCAATCCGGCTAAGGAAGAGGTGCATTTTGAAAAAGTGATTTTGGAAGACGTTGCTATGCTTGAGATTAAACCAGACATGTTCACTCATACTTCCGAATATTTCGATCAGATGATCGAGTTTTGTGAAAAATTATTGAAGGAGGGGAAGGCTTACGTTGACGAAACCAATCCAGAACTCATGAAAGAACAGCGCGAGCAAAGGATCGAATCTAAAGACAGAAATAGTAGTAAGTGGATAAATATATACAGTATTTATGACCAAAACTTATTTGCTCGCCGAACCGTACCTAAAGTTAGTTTTACTAAGCTCATCTTTCATCAAAACTTACCGATGTTGAGTTGTGTTACAATTCAAAATTTTTATTCGAGGGGTAAAATACGGTAATTACACCAGAAAGGATAGATTAGCTTAGGTTTTAATTAGATTTATTTTATAAACATGTCGAAATAACATTTTGTTTCCGGATCTAGCTGGATTGCAAAAGAAACTTCTTTAATAATACCAAATAATCATTTAACCCTTCTTAATTAATTAAAAATATTGAATGAAATACCTTTTAAATTCTTATAGCACTCGAAAGAAATTTAGCTCTATGGGAGGAAATGAAAAATGGTACGGTGAAAGGTCAAACATGCTGCGTCAGAGCCAAAATCGATATGCAATCACCGAACGGCTGTCTGAGAGATCCCACGATATACAGGTGCAAGAACGAACCCCATCCTCGGACAGGCACCAAATACAAGTAGAATTATCTTTACTGTCATAATTTTCGATTGTAATTCGCTTAATTTTCAGGGTCTATCCCACTTACGATTTTGCCTGTCCCATCGTTGATGCCGTGGAGGGCGTGACGCATACGCTACGGACTATGGAGTATCACGATCGGGACGCTCAATTTTATTGGTTCATAGATGCTTTGGGTTTAAGAAAACCTTACATTTGGGAGTACAGTAGATTGTCAATGACTAATACTGTTTTAAGCAAGCGAAAATTAACTTGGTTCGTGGAACAAGGTCTAGTTGATGGTTGGTAAGTTAGTGTAATGGAATTTCACAAAGAACGACCTCAACAATCAACTATTTGATTAAATTTGAATTGTGTCGAGGCTATTTTCAAATCAAAGCCACGAGTTTATGTACAAGGTTCATAACACAGATAACTTTATGTTAGGGACGATCCAAGATTTCCAACGGTTCGCGGTGTTTTGAGAAGAGGCATGACTGTTGAAGGTTTGAAGGAATTTATCATTGCCCAAGGCTCAAGTAGATCCGTCGTCTTCATGGAGTGGGATAAAATTTGGTCTTTCAACAAGAAGGTTAGCAATACACGTTTGGACTTGGTGTAAATGATATGAATGTAAATGTGTCAGCTTGTCAAGAATATTTCGTTTTATAATGCGATTTCTATTCCGCATTTGTCAATTAATGTATATTAAGTGAGTTGGCAATGTGGTAAGCTCCTTTTAATTGGTTTAGGGGTGTTCGCAAATTGTCATTGTCATTGTCACATTGCATTTAAAGAGATGAATTAAATAGTAATGGTCTTAAGTAAGAGCCCTGTGGGACTTCTAAAGAGGTTATGAAAATATTAAGTGTTCGAATAATAACTATCACAGTACATTTAATAAGTAAGTAACACATTTATAGTCAGGAAGTTTACAATTAGATTTGTTTTATAATTGTTTCTAACAATCGTAAATATCATCTTCAACTTAGAATACTTTTTGTAAGCACAAATGCTAGAAAGAATTTAATAGGTGGTTGTAGAAACGGAATCATTTCTACAAAGGGTACTAGGAAAGTTTTACAATATAACGCAACAATAAATCGTAGGAAGCTACTTGTTGCTGCATGTTGGGACATGTTCATACGTGCACAGTAGCCGCCGCGCCATGTCGATGGGCTCAGTCACTCATTAGCAGTGAGAGTGTAAAGTGCTCGCGATGGCATCGTGGTCACGAAATGAGATAAGGGCAGCTTTGCGTTATAATTTCGTGCGTGGTTTAAACATAGACCAGTGCCTTGAAGAAATGACTCTTGCACTAGGTGATGTTTGTCCACATCGCACAAGGATATTCAGGTGGTATAGAGAATTCCAAAGGGGAAATTTAACTGTGGAGAATGCTGAGAGGCCGGGAAAACCACGAACGTCAGTTACGGAGGAAAACTTTACTACTGTGATGAAAATGCTTAGCGAGGATAGGTGAGTGACCTACCAACAGATAGAGGGTACTTCAGGCCTAAATGCAACAGCAATTCGTTCGATTCTGCATGGTCATTTGCACGTGAAGAAACTTTGTTTTCTCCGGGTGCCGCATCGACTGACTGAAGAGCAGATGACACGACGTGTATTGGTACCGGGAGATGCTAAAAAAGTTTAATAAGGGACAATCTCGGTATGTGAACAACATCGTGACAGGTGACGAGACTTGACTGTACTATTACGATGTGCCGACCAAAGCCAAAAACAAAGTTTGGGTCTTCGATGGTGAGGATACACCCGTAGTTGTCAGAAAATCCCGATCTGTAAAGAAGAAAATAATAGCTGTATTTTTCAAATCGAGTGGAATTGTGGAACGCGTCGTTGTGGACACACAGAAGATAGTCACAGCTAAGTGATATACTGAACAGTGCCTGCCCAAAGTCATTGGATCTATGAAGAACCTGCGGCCAAACTCAAGAATGGACACCTGGTTCCTCCATCACCATAATGCTCCCGCTCACCGCGCCAAAGCCTACACCGAATATTTGACCACGACAGGATTGAAACTTCTCGAGCACCCTCCCTACAGTCTAGATCTTGCTCCCTGCGACTTTGCACTGTTACCGCATGTGAAAATGAAGCTAAAAGGGAGGCAATTTTCCAATTATGAGGACCTTCTGGGGGCTTGGGACAACGAGTGTGCTTTACTCCCTAGTGAAACTTGGCAGAACTGGCTTAAAGATTGGTTTCGGAAGATGGAGAGGTGTATTGAGTCTAGAGGAAATTACTTTGAAAAAATTAAATGAACAAAGCTGTATTGCAAAACTTTCCTAGTACCCTTTGTATTGGGTTGGCAACTAAGTACTTTCGGTTTTGTAGTATAAAATAAAACATTTTTTTTTTAAACGAAGAAAATTTTTTAATCAATTATATATTTTCCATTTTGCTCAATGACTTTTTGCCATCTTTCTTTCAGCTGCATGATTCCGCGCTCATAAAATTTCTGGTCCTTATCAGCAAAAAACTGAACCAGGTGCGAGTGAAGGTCATCGTCATTTGTGAAAGTTTTACCATTCAAAGAATTCTGCAAACTTCGAAATAAATGGTAATCAGATGGTGCTAGATCAGGGCTGTATGGGGGATGTGGCATCACTTCCCAGCCAGGCTCCAATAGTTTCCCACGAATTGCCAAAGATGTGTGAGGCCTTGCATTATCTTGGTGGAAAACTACACCTTTCCGATTTGACAATTCTGGCCGTTTTTCTTTGATTGCTTCATCCAGTTTTATTAATTGTTGACAGCAAACATGAGAATTTATCGTTTGGTTCATTGGAAGCAGCTGAAAAAACACAACACCTTTGTAATCCCACCAAACTGACAGCATGATCATTTTTGGATGCAATTCAGCTTTCGATGTGGTTTGAGCTGGTTTATCGTGTTTGCTCCATGATCGTTTTCGAACTATGTTGTGATGATTCTTTTTAAGAAAGGGTTGGTTTCATTTCGTCTAAGGTGCATATCGCAAAAGTTGATTCTTTGTGTTAAATGAATTTCTTTCAATTCGTGAGGTACCCAAATATCAAGCTTCTTAACTAGCCCAAGGCATTTTAAATGTTTTTCAATTGTTGTGTGCGATACATGTAGCCTCTCCGCAACCTCTCGAACAGTTATATGACGATCCTCTTCAATTATGACTCTGATTTGGTCATCATCAACTTCAGTAGGCCGACCAGAACGTTGCTCATCTTTGAGGGAAATATCTCCAGAACGGAATTTTTTATGCCAATTCTGACACGTGCGCTCTGTTAAGCAATTAGCACCATCAACTTCACATATCTTTTTGTGAGCCGCAGCAGCTTTCTTTCCTTTACGGAAATAAAATAGTAAAATATGTCGAAAATGTTCGTTTCTGCACTCCATTTAAAATTAACCCACAACTAATAGCTTTAATAAAAATCACGCACTACTTGCTTCTGAAGTTACGTCAATGTGACTAGTATCACGCGACAAACGGTAAAGTACAGCACTAACATACGTTATACAAAAAATAAAGCAACGCTCTCTATCAGTAAAAACCGAAAGTACTTAGTTGCCAACCCAATATATTGAACATACAGTTCGTTCGTTCTCAAAGTCAAACACAGGAATATAACATGGTATAAAACGTTTCTGACGATTTTTGCTCGCCAGTTTTACTCACAGGAGAGGTAATAGTATCAATAGAAATACCAAATTATTGCAAATCAAATGATACTAACAACAACACTGAAAGTGCGATTTTTATTTTTAAATACTTATTTACAGTTTGACAGTTTTTAAGTATGATTGCCTTGAATTTAAAATGTTAATGTTTACTCAATTGATATAGTTCTAATATATACATTACCTAGGTATATGACATAGTATTGCAATAGTTTAACTTCTACACGTATGTTGAGATTTTATTGTACTGCTACTGTGTCAATTATTGTTTTTTGTAGTTGCGTTGTTGTGTTGTTTTCTTTTCAGTTAATTAAGTTGCGATTACTACGTAACACTTTCCTCTTAAATGACGAACCAAATATTTAGTATACATGATATTGGACTCAACAAAATCCCAAAGTTAGTATGTCGACTAAAACTCAGTATCCTCGAAATATTTATATCTGGACTGGGATTTTTAATAATAATATTATTGTACCATTTGAAATTGGGAGAAACTTAAATGCAGAGACATACAACCATGCTCAAATGTATTAGACACCTTACGAATTTATGTACATACATACATATATAGTTTATATAGTTCAGTCAAAAGAGAGGTGAGGAAAATAAAACTGTTGTGAAAATTATGTACAAAGTGTTTTTAGTAATATAGTACAATTTATCAATATTTTGTCGCCCCACCCTTGGCCTTAATGACAGCTCGCACTCGTCGAGGCATACTTGCTACTAAATTGTAACACTCTGCCGGTGGTATTGCAGCTCATATTTCGAGAATTTTTGTTGATAATTCTGCTTTTGACAGGCATTTATGTTCCGTGATCTTAGTTTTTAAGATACGCCACAAATTTTCAATGGGCAACAAATCGGGACTTTGTGGCGGCCAATCCAATACCTCCACTGTGTTTTTCTCGAACCAACGCATTACAGCTCCCGATTTGTGGCAGGGCGCATTATCTTGCTGAAAAATGTATTGTGGAATATCCTGGTCGAATAGTTTTAGCACAGACGGTTCTAATACTTCCTCCAACATGGCTAAATAGCGTTGGCTATTCATCCGTCCATCGCACAGGTACACTTCTCCAACACCGTATGCAGACATACAACCCCAAACCATGATACTACCACCTCCAAATTTTACTGTGGAAATGATACATTGATACACTCTCCTGATAGCGACTAATGGTTGTACGGACTGCACATCGCGAACATTTTTTTTTGCAATTGCAGCTATTGATAACCTCTGGGAATGCAGTAGCACTATTTGGGCGCGTTCCCCTACCGACAACTCGCCTGTTTTAGGCATTTTTCTTCAACAAATAACTGACACAACGTGAAAAAATAGGATAATCTAATTGATCTCTACCACAAACTCACAAACGCGCGTTGCCCACACACTGCTAGAATGACACTAAATTTCTAAAATCCACAATTTCCCCTTTCCACCTATTCTTTTCAATGGGGGATTAACTAGGGTATTCAAAAACGCATTTCTGTAAATACCATTAACTATTTTTACGGTTAATTTCCGTCAGACTTGGATAATGCCGAGAATAAGGGTTTTTACCTGGGGTGTCTAATACATCTGAGCATGGTTGTATTTAGAAGTTTTAGTAAAGAAAATAGGACCTGCAATAAAAAAAAAGTCTCAGAGATGATCAGGAGGTCTGATTTCAACATGACGGTTGCCCCACGCATTTTGGTCTAGATGTTGAAAATGTTTTAAATGATTCATTTCGAAATGATCGGATTGGTAGAGGTGGTGTTATAAATTGTCCAGCAAGATCTTTGCGACTTCTTCCTGTAGAGACACCTTAGTGTAAAAGTTACAAAAAAACGTCAGTCAGATATTAATTTTTTAAAAGAAGCAGTAGTTGTTGAATACGTTTTAATTATTGACAGGCTAACGTTAAAAATAGTTTTTATAACAGACTAGGGTATTGCTAGGAATATTTAATGTAATTTATCTTTTCTTGCTTTTATTTTTTAAAAAAAGTTTCAAAGCCTTTATTACTTCTTATTTATTTATTGTTTTAGTATAGAAATAATGGTAGAGGTCTTAATATTTGAATATACTGTTAATTGCCTGTGTTTGTGTTTGAGAGTATATAACCAGTACGTGGGCAAGGTGAAAAGTTCTCGGCCTGACACGGAGATGGGGTTACAATTAACAGAAATTTATGTTTCCTGCGTGGCTGCATGTGTCTTTAGTTCATATGAAAACTTTTAACTTGTTCTCTCAAGTAGTTTGTTTGCAAGAATTTTTGTAGTAGACGTCGTGCGTGTTATTTTTTAAATGAATAAACTTGAATATCGTGCTGTTATAAAATTCTTTGTTTTGGATGGTTTAACCCCTATGGAAATTCATCCGAAGTTGACAAAAGTGTACGGGGACTCTGCTCCTTCGATGTCAACCGTTAAAAAATGGGCAGCTGAATTTAAACATGGTCGTACGTCCCTCGAAGATGACCCTCGTGAAGGACGGCCAAAAACCGCAACCACACCAGAAATCATCGAAAAAGTACATGATATTGTGTTGGACGATAGGCGAGTGAAAGTGAGTGAGATAGCTGAGGCTGTGGGGATATCGGAAGAAAGGGTACGAAACATTTTGCACAAAGAATTGGAGATGAGAAAGCTCTGCGCAAGATGGGTGCCGCATTTGCTGAATGTCGATCAAAAGCAAATGCGCAAACGATTTTCAGAGCATTCTTAGGACCGATTTAACAAGAATCCGACCGATTTTGTGCGGCGATTTGTCACCATGGATGAGACATGGGTCCACCACTACACGCCAGAAACGAAACAGCAGTCGAAGCAGTGGGTGAAGTCGATCGCATCTGCCGGAAAAGTCATGGCCAGCGTGTTTTGGGATGCAAAAGGAATCTTGTTAATTGATTACCTTGAAAAAGGCAGAACAATTACAGGCGCATATTACTCTAACCTTCTTGACCTGAGTTGAATGCCAAAATTCGCGAAAAGAGGCTTGGTTTGAAGAAGAAAAAAATCATTTTTCATCAGAACAACGCACCCGCACACAAGGGTGCGTTGGCGATGGGAAAATTGCGGGTTTCGGGGCAAGATTTGCTCGGTCATCCTCCCTATTCTCCTGATTTGGCACCCTCAGACTTCCATCTATTCTCAAATTTTAAAAAATTTGTTTCTGGAAAGCGATTCACATCCAACGAAGAAGTTGAAGGGACCGTGGAAGAATATTTTGACAGGCTTCCAGACTCGCACTTCCGGGAAGGAATATTGATGTTAGAAAAACGCTGGACCAAGTGTGTTGAACTCAATGGAGATTATGTAGAAAAATAAAATCATTTTTTAAATTTAAAATCTTTCATTGTCAGGCCGAAAACTTTTCACTTTGCCCACGTATATGGGCCAACTTAACATAAGATTGCAGATTAATTTACTGCACCATATCATATTTTGTAAATGTTCCAGATTATCGATCCCATTGCTCCTAGATACACGGCTGTGGATTTCAAATCAAACGTGCCAGTATTCGTAGCAAACACCAAGGAGGAAAAATTAATCGTACCGAAACATCCGAAGAATTCAGAGGTCGGCGAAAAAGAACTTTGGATCGGACCGAAACTATTAATTGACTACGTCGACGCAGAAGCGTTAAAAGATGGAGAAAATGCCACCTTCATAAATTGGGGAAATTTGTTAATTAAAAAAGTTAATAGGTAATTGTCGATCTCTTGCAAAATTCTGTTTCTATCTTTTAATATAGAAAACTTTGAAGAATTACGGAGGGAATCGATGGATATATCGATCTTTCTCTACAGATTCGATATCTTGTTTTAGTTTTTAAGATTTTATGCAAATTCGAAACTACAGTATTGTGCGAAGTAATGGAATCATTCTTTTAGTTTTCTGCATGTGGCAACATTGTTAGGTCAGTTCTAACAGTAGTTTTATGTCAAAAAACATAACCTATATCACTGGGAACACATTACACAGTTATTCAGTGCGTTTTAGAGAGTTTGTTCACATATACTCTTTCAAAGTTAAAAATTTGATTTATATTGTGCTTTTGCCGGTTGTTTGCGATATGGATATCACGCCTAGAAAACGTGAGAAGATTGTGACATTAAGTGAGCACACTTCAATGACACAGAGAGATATTGCTCAGGAATGTGGTGTTAGTCAAGGAGCAGTAAGCAAGATCCTAAAGCAAAAAAAGAATACCGGAATAGTTAAAGGGAAACGAGCGGGAAAATGTGGGAGAAAGAGAAAGATGACACCCCGGAATGTCCCTTTTTTGGTCAGAAATAGCAAGCTGAACCCAAGGAAAACTACTTTTGAACTACAAAAAGACTTAGCCGACGCTGGAGTGAAAGTGCATGACTCGACACTTCGTAAGAGACTTTTAGAGTCTGGAAGAAAAGCCATTTGACCACAGAAGAAGCAACTCCTCACTCAACGAATGATGAAGCAGAGGCTTATTTGGGCCAAGAAATATGCCGGATGAAATGAGGAAGACTGGAGAAAGGTGTTGTACTCAGACGAGTCCCATTTTTTGGTGCAGGGGCAGCGACCAAAATTCGTGAGAAAAAGTGGAGATAAAAAACTCACTGCAGCTCATGTCGATCAGACTGTCAAACATCCTGTAAAGAAGATGTTATGGGGATGTTATTCGTACATGGGGACTGGATCGTTGGTGCCTATAGAAGACATGATGAACAGCCAGAAATATAAAGAACTACTGGATAAGTATTTGGGAAAAGATCTAAAGAAATGCGAGCCAAATGGAGGTGCAATTTTCCAACAGGACTCAGCTCCATGCTACAAATCGAAGGTGATGGTCAAATATTTCAAGGAAGAAGGAATAACTCTCGTCGACTGGCCTGGCAATTCTCCAGACTTAAACCCAATTGAAAATCTGTGGGCCATTTGTAAGGCTAGGTTACATAAAATGGACTGTACAAGGAAGACAAAATTGATAGAAGCAGTAATTCAGGTGTGGTTTCGGAACGAGAAAATAAAGGAAAACTGTCAAAAATTAATAGATTCCATGCCGAAAAGAGTTCAGGCTATCATCGCAGCCAAGGGAGGGCATATCTTTTATTAAATTACCAGTAATTTATAATTTTATACCATCTCATCGTGATTATATGACAAATAAACGGTTTTCTTAGTTATATTGTGTTTGATCCCATTGATTTGCACAATACTGTATAAGCATTGATATAGTGGTCAACAATCAACGGTCAAAGCATTGAACGTCTGAGAATAATCAAATGTTAAAAACACCCTGTTGATGACGCGTTTCGAGTACATCAACTCTCTTCAAGCAAACTGTGGTTTATTAATGAACTTATTCTTTGTAAGATATCGTATCGTTTGCGATACAGCAGAAAAAACAATATCCGCCTCTATCGTCCATGCAATTGCAAATGCACGATATTGTCGTCACGATGCGTATGCTAAAATTAAAAGTGTTCCGTCCATATACGCATCGTGACAATATTGTCGTACATTTGACAGGACGGACACGAACTTCTTTCAGACAATTGCATGTTTGGACGATAGAGGGAGGTATCGTTTTTTCATTTTTTGCTGTACCGCAAACGATACGATGACCCACAAAGAATAAGTTTGTTAATAACACCACAGTTTCCTTGAAGAGAGTTGATGTACTCGAAACGCATCGTAAACAGGGTGTTATTAATACCCGTATTATTCTCAGATGTTCACCAAATGGCGTATGCCAAGTTTAAAAGTGTTCTGTCCATATAGGCATCGTGACGGTATTGTCGTACATTTGCGAGGACGAACACTTCATTATTTCGAACAATTGCTTGTTTGGACGAAGAGCGAGGTACTGTTTTTTCACGACCAAAGCGTCCGGATTCATTAAATTTTGTATACCCTTTCCCTAATACTCCTCTCTTTTCTTTTGTATAGAGAAAACGGGTTGATAACCTCCGTACACGCTGAACCAAACATCGAGAATAAAGATTACAAAAAGACTCTGAAGCTGACTTGGCTCGCCGAAACGGAGGAAGCCCATTTTACTCCCACTTATTGCGTCTACTTCGACCACATAATTAGCAAATCACTTTTAGGGAAAGACGAAGACTTCAAGCAGTACATTGAACATCAAACTAGAGTGAGTTACTGTTCGACCGTTTCCATACGAATGTGAACGTTACATTTACTTTCGTAAAGGTGGAGTATCAAATGCTCGGCGATCCCGAACTGAGAAAGTTAAAGAAAGGAGACATCATTCAATTGCAACGCCGAGGTTATTTCATCGTCGACATTCCTTACGGTCCCATCAACTTGAATACTTGTAAAGAGCAAGCAGTTATTCTTTTCAACATACCAGATGGGCATAAGAATGATAATCCGTTGATGGTGCCATCGCAGAATCAAGCAGGCGACAAGAAAGAAGTAAGTAATTTTCCTATTTAAACTTAACTGCTAATGTCGGAAATATCGAATCTTGTATTTATTGGAAATGTGTTAAATGTCTTCATCTTGGCTTCCTGATTGGAACCACGTCTTTATTGCACGTTTTAGTGAACAACTGATTCAATAAAGCGACTTCTTTTTAAGTGATTTTCATTGAACTTTTTTCTTGCAGTGGTGCATAATACCTTCATTATATCTTGTCTTAGAATAAGGAGTGATTCAAAAATCTCGCTAAAACGCGGAACATAGCTTAAAAATGTAACTTACCATAACAATGAAACATACGAGGGAGCGTTTTTATATTCGCGGAATGGGGGACAAGGGGTGGAAATAAAAAAACCAAATTATTTTTCTTTTTCAATATATTCACCTGCAAGACGGATACATTTTTCACATCTTTCAATTAATTTATTTATACCCTCATAAAAAAATGATTTCTCTTTATCTGCAAAATACGCCGAAACTGCCTCCTTGACTTCATCATCGACAGTAAATTTTTTACCCCGCAGCTCTTTTTTCATTTTCGGAAACAGGTAATAATCACTCGGGGCCAGGTCTGGGCTGTAGGGTGGGTGATTCACAATTTCGAAGCCCACCTTATGCAGGGCAGCTAACGAAACGCGAACACTCTACGCGCTGTTGTTTTTGCGGCGGCGTGAGCATTCTCGGCACCCATCTTGCGCTGACCTTAGACATGCCGAGATGATCGTGTAGGATTTTAAAAATTGTTGTATCGGATACTCCAACCATTTCTGCGAGTTGTTTCTTCTTTAGTCGAGCATCTTCGAGTACAATTTGTTCAACTTTTTGGATAAGTGCTGGCGTGGTCACCTCAATGCTCCTGCCCGGCCTCGGGTCGTCTTCAAGGGATTCCCTTCCTTGTTTAAATAAACTATGCCACTTGTACACCATGGTTTTTCCTGGACAAGAGTCGCCGTAAACCAATGACATCTCATTCATTATGGTAGCGACTGATTTTCCTTGCCTGGTAAGGAACTTTATAACGGTACGATATTCGATTTTTTCCATATTTCACTTTTCACTCCTGATTATGTTACTTGGTTGACGATAGCTCAAAGACTAACTGTCTAATAACAATGAAACTTCGTATTTATACTAATCATGAGTCGCTGCACAGGCCACGCCCCCAATGCGCCTACTCACCCCTCTACAACCCGCTCATTCCGCGAATATAAAAACGCTCCCTCGTAAACAGTTGTAAATGTAATAGTTTGTCAACAATATTGATCTTTTTCTTTATTATATAAAAATAAATGAAAAAAAATCATTTTAATGGAAGTATGATTGTACAAACGTTACTTTTTGGATTAATATGTATCATACAATCCATCCAAAATTAAGATTAAATATTATTAAAACAAATATTTGATGAAATTTTCTTTTCTTTTCCTAGTCCTGCCATAAATACTAATATAAAGGTTTTTAACTACAAAAAGAAAACTGCAAGTTGGATTTAATTATTTTTTGATAGTTTATTTTGGCAATAGTAAGCTACAAAATACAATGCAAATTACTCGAAATGGCCGCCATTTGCCTTATTACAAATTTTTTTGTAACACTCTTTGCCGTACAACGATATCAGGTGTCTGCATTTTTTCTTCCTATTCTTTTTTAATTCAACGATAAGGCGCTGTCCTGTTTGTCGTTTGACAAACAGGACAGGATGTCGATTGATGCGGGACCTCACAGCATTGATGGCCTGTGGTGTACGAACTATGCGAGGCCTGACAGATCTTTTACGGTCGATTACATTTCCAGTATCAATGAATAACTTAACAGTATGATACACAAACACACGCGTAATATTTAACAATTTCAATAAATTAAAAATATGGGCTCTTTCTATTCCACACTTATGAAGTGCAATAACCGCAATACGGCTCTCTCTATCCGACCATTCCATAATGACGACTCACGCTATAGTGAAATTGTTCGGCACTTTTGTAAAGCATATATCAAATGTCAGAACTGCCAACATAAAATTTTTGTGCTTTCAAGTTATCATCTGCAAAAAGGTGCGTTTACACTTGTATCTATACTTATGGCAGGACTAGGTATATACATATTTGTAAATCATAAATTATTGATATTATATATATAACAAATTTATTTGTGAAATTGAAGTTAAAATGTAAACTACTAAAAATTATAAATGTAGAAACAGTAGCAGTACAATTAATCAGATTCACTTGTGCTTGACTATAAATCATGTTAACCATGCTATCTGCTTCTTTCCGCACCCATTTGTATGGTAAATCTTCAGGACTTAACTACTGCACTGCAACGTCGGCAGATATACAAGTGACGCGGTTCCATCCCGGAAGCCCAGAAGAAGATAGCATGGACTACGACCGCGGAAGTTTACCTACCAGATCATGTCAACCATGTTTCGTCTACGTAAAATAATGGGCGACCCTCATTTCTGTACTGTTTTATTGTTATCAGATATTTTCTTCTCCACCTGATAACTTCATCCTTTTCTATTAGCATATTCTTCTTGCTAAGCTTTACGTATCTGAAATATAAATGAAATATGAATATGTTATAACATGAACAATTTTTCATTAACACTTGCTTGAAATTAATGGGTTTCAAGAATCTGTGTAGAGTTGCTCGACTCGTTTTTGGTATGGACCCATCTCCAGTTATATCTACCAATATTTTATTAAGTGTTGGAAGTTCGTTTTTAAAAAGAAACCAAGCACCATCTGCCGTACAGTACTTTCGACAGATTCATCAAATTCTAGAAGCCTTGTATGCCTGCCTACTCGTTCTTTAGGAGGGCTGACTTCACCTGTCTGTTTATATTCTTAGATAACTCGATATACAGTTGATTTGGCCAGCCCTACAATACATTCCTTGTAATATATTGTTACAGAAGTGATACCTACAACTTAGCGTTCCAGAGATGTTCGTTACAATTGCTGTCGTTTCCATTGGTGGAGTTTGCACCGTTAACATTTTATATATATTCAAAACTGTTTGCTTTTCTTTATGCGTCAGGTGTCCCAGTCGTTCATGCTTTCTGGGTAGTGATACTAATTGTTTGCTAGAACCTTGGTGATCACTTATTTTATTTTTGTACAGATTTTATAAAATAATACAGAAAAATATAAGAAAACAATGCAAAAGTGTAATTAAACGTTTACAGGTTATGAAAAATGGCGGATATCTGGCATTAATTTATCCATATTAAACTATATAATAATATATACTATTTTGGCGCAATATTTTAATCACTCCTTCTTATTCTGAGACAAGGTATAGTAGATTTATCTAAAACTATTAGGTGCGCAACTAAGTTCTCGCTGTTTTTCAAGAACTGGCTCCAGTAGTAAGTGCTGGTCGATTGTGACATAACCAAAATGTCATGAACCAAACTTAGACATATGGTAAACAAACCGCTTTGATACATTAGTGATTTTGTTTTTGCGTCATATACTTTTGGTTGTGTGAAAATGTCTGACTTTGTGCCAAATAATCATCATTTGCGGGAAGTGTAGCTTTTCTTCTTTCATTCGAAGAAAACGGCGGCTAAAGCGCATCGAGAACTCCAAAAAGTTTACGGAGATGCTGCTCTAAGTGAAACAACGTGCCGTGATTGGTTCCGTCGCTTCAAAGACGGTGATTTCGATGTTGACGACCGTTCGCGTGAAGGAAGACCAAAAACCTTCGAAGACGCTGAATTGGAGGCATTGCTCGATGAGGCTTGCTTCAGCATTAGGAGTTATCCGCCAACCATTTCCCAGCGATTGCATGCGTTGGGAATGATTCAAAAACAAGGAACTTGGGTTCTTTATGATTTGAAGCCAAGAGACGTTGAGCGTCGTTTTTTCGCCTGTGAACAACTGCTCCAGCGGCAACAAAACGAAGGGTTTTCTTCATCGCATCGTTACCGGTGATGAAAAATGGATTCATTACAGCAATACAAAGAGAACAAAATCATGGGGACTGCCCGGTCATGCTTCTACGTTGTCGGTTCGGCCGAATATTCACGCTGCGAAGGTTTTGCGGTGTATTTGGTGAGACCAGGGCGGTGTTGTTTATTATGAGCTGTTGAAACCGAACGAAACCATCACTAGGGAACGGTATCGAACTCAATTGATGTGATTGAGCCGAGCACTGCGCAAAAAGCGGCTACAGTGCGAGCAGAGACACGAAAAAGTGATTCTACAGCATGACAACACTCGGCCTCACGTTGCCAAACCCGTTAAAACCTACTTAGAAACACTCAAATGGGAGGTCCTACCCCACCCGCCATATTCCCCAGATATTGCGCCGTCCGATTATTACATGTTCCGTTCGATGGCACATGGTCTGGCTAATCAGCAGTTCCGCTCATATGACGACATCTCAAAATGGCTTGATTCGTGGATAGTTGGATAATTGCGCACCTAATACAAAATACAGTTTTGGGCATATGTTCATTAGACATCTTTAACTTGAAATTGCTTCAGTAACACATCCTTAAGCTATGCTAATCATGCCATATAACACCCGGTATATAAAATAAAACCACAATAAAACTAAAACGGTTTTGATAAAGACAGCTAATTTACCGGTAAATTTGTATTTTGTGCCATATATAATGGCAGACATAAACCATTATCTCAATACTTTCCATTTAACATTGGCAGATCTTTCCATGTACATATATTCGTTACAACAGTTTTAAAAATTCAAGCATTACCCAACTTTTAAGTGCAAGCCGTGCAAACAAATATTAAAGTCCTAACATATTTTATCTGCTTCTGGGTTTCCGGGCTGGAACCGCGTCACTAGTATATCTGCCGACGTTTCGTACCCATTTGTATGGAACATCTTCAGGGCTGAACTACTGCACTGAAACTGTTTCAGTGCAGTAGTTCAGCCCTGAAGATGTCCCATCATCCACCATCATCCACCACGACCGCGGAAGTCTACGTACCAAATTATCCTAACATATTTGTTTCAGAACCTCATTTTTCCCCAAATCATCCTCCACAGGTAAAACAAAATCATAAAATCCCTTGCAAAAAGGTTTTTCGTTTTGGAAAAGTTTGGGATTCGCCACTGTAATATCTATTGCAATAATATTAGCTGCAATAATGTAAAAATCGAATTTGTTTAATTCAAAAAAAAGAAATATGGGAAAACGTAGATAACCCAATTTAATAAACAATTGTATTTTATTTCATGTCCTGCTATGGACAGCTCGTACATAATTCTCAATATCCCGTCCGACTTTCTCTTTCGAACACGGAACGTGTATCGTTTTAGTTGGCTTCTGAACGCGAAAGCGAATAAGTGTGTTTTGAATCGATCTTCTAACATATGTATGTATGTGACACGTGTTGGTTTTATTAAGGTTTGTGATTTAATTCAAACGGTTTATTTTAAGAAAATTATAGTGCCCCGTCGTGAACATTTTATTTAATGAAAACTCCGAATTGAGATTATAAGAAGATTAATTATAATTGTTAACATTTATATCATTGGATTTGTTCCCAATTTTTAATTATCAAGTTAACATTTTACTTAAAAAGCGAAGTAATCAAAAATAGATTGCTTCGTTACTAATTAATAATTGTAAGACGCGACAAATAAATATTACATTTGCTGAATATTGAAACGAAGGTGTGTATAAACAATTTTTTAAAAATATTACATCATACACAGTTTAAAAACTATAGTAAAAATACGTTTTTTTATTTTTAAATGTCTACGAAGTATTGGGTTGGCAACTAAGTACTTTCGGTTTTGTAGTATAAAATAAAACACTTTTTTTTTAAACAAAGAATAATTTTTAATCAATTATATATTTTCCATTTTTCTCAATGATCTTTTGCCATCTTTCTTTCAGCTGCATGATTCCGCGCTCATAAAATTTCTGGTCCTTATCAGCAAAAAAGTGAACCAGGTGCGAGTGAAGGTCATCGTCATTTGTGAAAGTTTTACCATTCAAAGAATTCTGCAAACTTCGAATTAAATGGTAATCAGATGGTGCTAGATCAGGGCTGTATGGGAGATGTGGCATCACTTCCCAGCCAAGCTCCAATAATTTCCCACGAGTTGCCAAAGATGTGTGAGGCGTTGCATTATCTTGGTGGAAAACTGCACCTTTCCGATTTGACAATTCTGGCCGTTTTTCTTTGATTGCTTCATCCAGTTTTATTAATTGTTGACAGTAAACATCAGAATTGATCGTTTGGTTCCTTGGAAGCAGCTCAGAAAACACAACACCTTTGTAATCCCACCAAACTGACAGCATGATCTTTTTTGGATGCAATTCAGCTTTCGATGTGGTTTGAGCTGGTTTATCGTGTTTGCTCCATGATCGTTTTCGAACTATGTTACTGCACAGGACCCATTTTTCATCACTAGTGATGATTCTTTTTAAGAAAGAGTCGGTTTCATTTCGTCTAAGGTGCATATCGCAAAAGTTGATTCTTTGTGTTAAATAAATTTCTTTCAATTCGTGAGGTACCCAAATATCAAGCTTCTTAACTAGCCCAAGACATTTTAAATGTTTTTCAATTGTTGTGTGCGATACATGTAGCCTCTCCGCAACCTCTCGAACAGTTATATGACGATCCTCTTCAATTATGACTTTGATTTGGTCATTATCAACTTCAGTAGGCCGACCAGAACGTTGCTCATCTTTGAGGGAAAAATCCCCAGAACGGAATTTTTTATAATAATTCTGACACATGCGCTCTGTTAAGCAATTAGCACCATAAACTTCACATATCTTTTAGTGAGCCGCAGCAGCTTTCTTTCTTTTACGGAAATAAAATAGTAAAATATGTCGAAAATGTTCGTTTCTGCACTCCATTTAAAATTAACCCACAACTAATAGCTTTAATAAAAATCACGCACTACTTGCTTCTGAAGTTACGTCAATGTGACTAGTATCACGCGACAAACGGTAAAGTACAGCACTAACATACGTTATACAAAAAATAAAGCAACGCTCTCTATCAGTAAAAACCGAAAGTACTTAGTTGCCAACCCAATAGAAAAAGCATATCCAACCAAAATAAATAAAAATAGAATTGCTTAATTTCATTAATAAAGAGAATATAATATTTTCTGTTGTTAAAATATCTTCTTTTATAGTATTGGCGATAATCTCTTGCAACAAGAAAATTCTCAGTATCCTAACTGCCACTAAGCACCCTTCTCGAGATTAAACGAAACATAATTGTAGATAGTTCTTTCACCTGCTTTTCTTCAATTATATCAATTACTTTTAAAATTTTGTGACATCCTAGTTTTTTTTTAGGTTTTTTTTGTGTTGCGGCGATTTTTGAACAATGGGAAAACGCAGACATTACTACCAGTGCAAAAAAATGCCAATAGAGATTGTAAAGAGTGTCGCAAATTTAGCACAAGATTTGAATTAAATAGAAAACACAGTTTTTAGTCTTTTGATCGTTATTTTTTTATTGAACCATAAAGTACATAGGATAGGGTTATTTATGGAATAACACATTGGGCAGATGGTCTCCATGGCTTTGCATGCACATACGCACTCGTTTGTCGAAATTTTCCATGACCATTATGCGTAAATGTGGCTGAATTTCGTTGATGCAGCGTTGAATCTCCTCCTTTAATGCACGGGTGGTTATGGGCTCGTTGACATAGACCTGTGATTTCAAATAACCCCGTAATAAGAAATCTAATGGTGTTAAATCACACGATCTAGGGGGCCAATTCTGATCACCGAAACGAGAGAATACACGACCTAGAAATGTCTCATGGCGTAATTGAATTGTTTCACGGGCTGTATGGCATATGACACCGTCTTGTTGAAACCACATATTGGCCACATCAATATCAACCAATTTCGGCAGAAAGAACTGTGTTATCATGTCGCGATATCGAGCACCAGTAACAGTCACTGCTTGAACAGCCTCATTTTCAAAAAAGTATGGTCCAATTGTGCCTCCAGCCTAAAATCCACACCTAACAGTGACACGTTGTGGATGTATTTGTTTTTCGACAATCACATGTGGGTTCTCAGAAACCCAAAAGCGGCAATTTTGGCGATTAACAAAGCCATTAAGGTGAAAATGTGCTGTCTTCTGTGTGTCAAAAACGACACGTTCCAAAATTCCACTCGATTTGCAAAATACAGCTATCATTTCCTTCTTTGCAGATTGGGATTTTCTGACAACTACGGGTGTGTCCTCATCATCAAAGACCCAAACTTTGTTTTGAGCTTTGGTCGGCACATTGTAATAGTACAGCCAAGTCTCGTCACCTGTTGTGTCTCTGTCACATATCGAGATTGTCCCTTATTAAACTTTTTTAGCATCTTCCGGCACCAAGTCACAGGTCGTGCCATCTGCTCTTCAGTCAGTCTATGCGGCACCCTGAGAGAACAAAGTTTCTTCACGTGCAAATGATCATGCAGAATCGAACGAATTGCTGGTGCAATTAGGCCTGAAGTACCCTCTATCTGTTGGTAGGTCACTCTCCTGTCCTCGCCAAGCCTTTTCCTCACAGCAGTAACGTTTTCCTCCGTAACTGACGTTCGTGGCCTTCCCGGCCTCTCAGCATCCTCCACATTTAAATTTCCCCTGGAATTCTCTATACCACCTGAACATCGTTGTGCGATGTGGACAAACATCACCTAGTGCAAGAGTCCTTTCTTCGAAGCATTTGTCTATGATTAAACCACGCACGAAACTATAACGCAAAACTGCCCTTTTCTCATTTCTTGACCACGATGCCATCGCAAGCACTGGTAATGAATAACTGAGCCCATCGACATGGCGCGGCGGCTACTATACACGTATAAACATGCAGCAACAAGCAGCTTCCTACGATTCATTGTTGCGTCATATTGCAAAACTTTCCTAGTTCCCTTTGTACTTGAAACTATAGAAATAAACGAATATAAAAAATGTAATAATTTATAAAATAATCAAGCAATTTGAATAATTCTCCACTTTTAAGCTTATTTCCATGTAATTCCGTTATTGTTAGATTTCCCTCTTGGTCTGAAGAAGACACAGTATCGATGGAACAATTGTTACTATTCTTTAATAAAGATCTTCCGTGAAAATCTCATAATTGAGTATTTATATTTAATTTTTTTATGGATTTTCATCAAGTGAAGGTTACATCGGTTAATTCTTCTTCGTTTATTGGGAAAAAGAAAGTTAAATGTACAATAAGAAATTAAACAATTCGTAAACATGCATTTAAAATATGGTTTTGCTTTTATCATAGGTTTCCAAAGAAATTAAGACCGCATCTCAAATAAACGAAGAGATAATCAAACAAGGCGATATCGTCCGAAATCTAAAGGCCCAAAAAGCAGAAAAGAATCAAGTCGACAGCGCCGTCAAGTCGCTTCTAGCGTTAAAATCGGAATACAAAACTGCTACGAATACCGAATGGAAGCCAGGTTGTATACCGTCAGTGTGCGAAGCTAAACCAATCGTACCTTCAACTATCGAAGTTTCCAGGGTTGCAGATTTAAATAACCAAATCGTCGCTCAGGGTGATAAGGTAAAACAGACTTTTAAACCGGGCTAAACCCTTTAGGCTTGAAAATATTGGCAATTTTTTGAATTCAGGTTAGACAATTAAAAGGCGAATCAGCTGATAAATCTATGGTGAACACCGAAGTGCAAGTACTCCTCGGCCTCAAGGCAGAATATAAGAAATTAACTGGAAACAATTGGATGCCACAATCTGCATCCGGATCGCAAGCAACAGACCATACAAAGAAAGCAGATTTACAGGTAACGATCCTTCATAATGGAATAATATACCGTGTGTCCCATATGTGTTTACGTGTTTTGTTCTGACCGGTGCTTGTACATTATTTACGTACGAGGGAGCGTTTTTATATTCGCGGAATGGGGGACAAGGGGTGGAAATAAAAAAAACCAAATTATTTTTCTTTTTCAATATATTCACCTGCAAGACGGATACATTTTTCACATCTTTCAATTAATTTATTTATACCCTCATAAAAAAATGATTTCTCTTTATCTGCAAAATACGCCGAAACTGCCTCCTTGACTTCATCATCGACAGTAAATTTTTTACCCCGCAGCTCTTTTTTCATTTTCGGAAACAGGTAATAATCACTCGGGGCCAGGTCTGGGCTGTAGGGTGGGTGATTCACAATTTCGAAGCCCACCTTATGCAGGGCAGCTAACGCAACGCGGCTCTTGTGGACGAGCGCGTTGTCGTGCAAAAGCAGAACACCTTTAGTCAATTTTCCCCGTCTTTTCTCTTTAATGGCTTCTTTTAGTCGCTCTAACATTGAAGCGTAATATTCTCCGGTTATAGAAACACCTTTATCTTTATAATCAATCAACAATATTCTTTCCGAGTCCCAAAATACCGTTGCCATGAGTTTCCCAGCTGATTGTGACACTTTAAATTTCTTGGGAGGTGCTGCGCCCTTTTTATGCCACTGCATGGAGTCTTCTTTGGACTCAGGTTCATAATGATGAACCCAAGTTTCGTCTCCAGTAACAATTCCACTCAATACACCATCCTTGTCTTCATTACAGAGGTCCAAAAATGCACGCGAACACTCTACGAGTTGTTGTTTTTGCGGCGGCGTGAGCATTCTCGGCACCCATTTTGCGCTGACCTTAGACATGTCGAGATGATCGTGTAGGATTTTAAAAATTGTTGTATCGGATACTCCAACCATTTCTGCGAGTTGTTTCTTCTTTAGTCGAGCATCTTCGAGTACAATTTGTTCAACTTTTTGGATAAGTGCTGGCGTGGTCACCTCAATGCTCCTGCCCGGCCTCGGGTCGTCTTCAAGGGATTCCCTTCCTTGTTTAAATAAACTATGCCACTTGTACACCATGGTTTTTCCTGGACAAGAGTCGCCGTAAACCAATGACATCTCATTCATTATGGTCGCGACTGATTTTCCTTGCCTGGTAAGGAACTTTATAACGGCACGATATTCGATATTTTCCATATTTCACTTTTCACTCCTGATTATGTTACTTGGTTGACGATAGCTCAAAGACTAATTGTCTAATAACAATGAAACTTCGTATTTATACTAATCATGAGTCGCTGCACAGGCCACGTCCCCAATGCGCCTACTCACCCCTCTACAACCCGCTCATTCCGCGAATATAAAAACGCTCCCTGGTATGTTTAAACTGTTATTCTTCTTTTTGAAGTTCATGTTTATACCATTTCTTCCTCTAATCCAACTTCTTCAACTTCTTTTAGTTAATTTGAGCTAGGGCTCTGCCCTTTTACTCTTAGTCCTTGCTGTGATAAATCGTGACTTTGGGTTTTTGCTACTGCTGGTATTTACTCAGTGTCTTCATTGTCGATCTCCATTCGCGGTCGTCTGTATTTTGAGTGTTTTGTCGAGTATTCCATTACATGTGTAACTGTCGGGTTTGTGTGTGTTTTTATCTGATCGTAGAAGCTCTTAGCTCGGCCCTTTATGAAGGGGATTATTGGCTCCATCTTTGCTTCGTCGTGTATTTGAGTGTTACGTACGTACCACGGCGCCCTAAATACTAACCGTAGTGTTGTGTTTTGGAAGGTGTCCAGTCTTTTTTTGTGTGTTGGTTTTACGTGTAGCCATATAGGCGAGGCGTATGTGAGTATCGGTCTTATGATTTGTTTGTGTATCAGGACTTTTGTCCTGGGTGTCAGTGTTAATTGTTTGCCGGTTAGCATCATTAATGCGCCGCGGGCTTTCGTGGTTTTTTTGATTGTTTTGTCGATTTGTTGTCTGTATGAGAGTGATTTATCTAGGATGACGTCTAGATATTTAATTTCGTCTTTCCACTTGATGTGGGTGTTATTTATTATCAATCGCTCGGTGGGGGGTTTTTTCTCTTCTTTGAACACTATTGCTTGGGTTTTTTCGGTGTTTATCGCGATGCGCCAGGTATGGCACCAGACAATTAGTTTGTCTGTGTTTTCTTGTAGTATGTGTGTGGCGATGTTTTCTTTAAACGATTGTGTGAGTATCGCGCTGTCGTCCGCGTACGTGGCGTCCTCTTGTCCACTTGCAGTTGTCGGGAGTAGATTTCCCTGTTTTAGTTTCGACTTCCGCTTTCGTTAACCCTAAGATGAACTTTAGAGTTAAAACATAGAGAACTGATTTACCAATTTGATTGCTAAATATTTATATCTTTCTTTATATTAGGTCGTGTAATAAAGTGTAAATGATTAAATTTAAGGGTAGCCAATTCCTAGAGAAATTGATCTTTTGTATACTGGTCCCTAGCAGTTCTTTCTTATATAATAGCAAACATATTTTTACAAAACTAACACAAGATTTTAATTAAATAGAAAACACAGTTTTTAGTATTTTGATTATTTTTTTATTGAATCATAAGTACATAGGATAGGGTTATTTATGGAATAACACATCGGGCAAATGGCCTCCACGGCTTTGCATGCATATACGTACTTGTTTGTCGAAATTTTCCATGACTATTATGCATAAATGTGGCTGAATTTCGTTGATGCAGTGTTGAATCTCCTCCTTTAATGCACGGGTGGTTGTGGGCTCGTTGACATAGACCTGTGATTTCAAATAACCCCGTAAAAAGAAATCTAATGGTATTAAATCACACGATCTAGGGGGCCAATTCTGATCACCGAAACGAGAGAATACACGACCTAGAAATGTCTCATGGCGTAATTGAATTGTTTCACGGGCTGTATGGCATGTGGCACCGTCTTGTTGAAACCACATATTGGCCACATCAATATCATCCAATTTCGACAGAAAGAACTGTGTTATCATGTCGCGATATCGAGCACCAGTAACAGTCACTGCTTGACCAGCCTCATTTTCAAAAAAGTATGATCCAATTATGCCTCCAGCCCAAAATCCACACCAAACACTGACACGTTGTGGATGCTCCAAAGCGGCAATTTTGGCGATTAACAAAGCCATCAAAGTGAAAATGTGCTTCATCGCTTAGGATGATATCGCTCGAAAAATCAGCATACATTTGCTGATGTTCAATAATCCATTCAACGAACTCTCTTCGCTGTGCATAATCATTAGGCTTCAGTTGTTGTGTTAATTGAATTTTGTAAGCATGGAGACAGACCTTTAGTGAGTATACGCTGTAGAGAGCTTCTTGAAATTTGCAATTATTGTCCACGACGCCAAATTGAGATTCCTAGATTGTCACCAACACTCTCACGCACTGCTTCGATATTCGCATTTGAACGGCATGTTTTTAGACAACCAGTGTGTTTGACGTCTCCAATTGATCCAGCCTCCTTGAATTTTTCAATTAATATCTTCACAGTTGACGAAGTTAAAACACTATTCCGACCATTATTTTGTATGAAATTTTCGAACTGCGGCCGCCAAGCTTTCATTATTTTTGAAATATTGTTCAGTAATGAAGACACGTTGTTCTATCGTGTAACGCTCCATTTTTACTAACCCTAAACCGTCGGCTGTCGAATTGTTTTTTTTAGGGTTGCCAACACTTTACTGCACAAATGGCGACAAATTCAAATCTTGCGTTAATTTTGGGACACTCATTATCAGTTACGATAGAATTTTGGGCATATGTTCATTAGACATTTTTAACTTGAAATTGTTTCAGCAACACGTCCATAAGCTGTGGCATATCATGGGACACCCGGTATACTCTTTATTCTTCAAGGCAGATTTTTTCTACTACATTCTCCAATTTTCTCAATTCACTTTTTTTATATACTTCTTTCTTTTAGTTGTTAACTCCCGTTTCTTTCAAATCCTTCAAAATCACTTCCGTTCGTTAAGTGGCAAACCTTTCTGTCGTTACGCGTTCCCATCTCTAAGTTCTCCTTTTATATTTCTTAAATTTCAAATGAAAAAAAATGATGTAAAATGTTGTAAACTTTCCACGCACAAATATGCATTTTTTACGTTAATACAAAAATTAAATTTACAGGCTCCAGTTGTGAATAGTTCGGACGAAAGCACCATCTTACAGAAGATAAACGAACAGGGCGATAGAGTGCGCGATTTAAAATCGAAGAAAGCCGAGAAATCAGTAATCAACGCCGAAGTCCAAAACTTGTTAGCTTTAAAGGCGGATTATAAAACATTAACGGGTAAAGATTGGAAGCCTGGATCCGTAGCGTCCGTTTCGTCTCTTCCACCTTCAATCGAAACATCAAGTTGCAGTAAGATTTTCATACTTATTTAATTTAGTGCAGTTTGCGAAACTTATTGTCTGTAAAAAATATATTTTGTTTTTTTGTATCGAAAATTTGTACACATGCACACACTACCGTCAGGAAGTTTGGAAACATAAATTTCATGAAAATGCGTAGAACAACTTCAAATCTGTACTTTAAATTGCATATTTAGGAAATTTTATATAAAAATATGCCTATTTCTGCTGTTTTTGAAGGAAACATTTGTTATGGAGGTGTCATTCTAGTGTCAGTTCTTAATTTAGTTTGAGACGACGTAGATGTGTTACTGCGAAGCATTTAGGAAAAAATCTTTAGTATTGGGTTGGCAACTAAGTACTTTCGGTTTTGTAGTATAAAATAAAACACTTTTTTTTAAACAAAGAATAGTTTTTAATCAATTATATATTTTCCATTTTGTTCAATGACCTTTTGCCATATTTCTTTCAGCTGCACGATTCCGCGCTCATAAAATTTCTGGCCCTTATCAGCAAAAAAGTGAACCAGGTGCGAGTGAAGGTCATCGTCATTTGTGAAAGTTTTACCATTCAAAGAATTCTGCAAATTTCGAAATAAATGGTAATCAGATGGTGCTAGATCAGGGCTGTATAGGGGATGTGGCATCACTTCCCAGCCAAGCTCCAATAGTTTCCCACGAGTTGCCAAAGATGTGTGAGGCCTTGCATTATCTTGGTGGAAAACTACACCTTTCCGATTTGACAATTTTGGCCGTTTTTCTTTGATTGCTTCATCCAGTTTTATTAATTGTTGACAGTAAACATCAGAATTGATCGTTTGGTTCCTTGGAAGCAGCTCAAAAAGCACAACACCTTTGTAATCCCACCAAACTGACAGCATGATCTTTTTTGGATGCAATTCAGCTTTCGATGTGGGTTATCGTGTTTGCTCCATAACCCTATGTTACTGTATTTGATCAATAAGGTTGATATATAACCCCTTTCCACAATTAACTATTTGTTTGAGCTGGGTTATCGTGTTTGCTCCATGATCGTTGTCGAACTATGTTACTATACAGGGCCCATTTTTCATCACCAGTGATGATTCTTTTTAAGAAAGGGTCGGTTTCATTTCGTCTAAGGTGCATATCGCAAAAGTTGATTCTTTTTGTTAAATGAATTTCTTTCAATTCGTGAGGTACCCAAATATCAAGCTTCTTAACTAGCCCAAGACATTTTAAATGTTTTTCAATTGTTGTGTGCGATACATGTAGCCTCTCCGCAACCTCTCGAACAGTTATATGACGATCCTCTTCAATTATGACTTTGATTTCGTCATCATCAACTTCAGTAGACCGACCAGAACGTTGCTCATCTTTGAGGGAAAAATCTCCAGAACGAAATTTTTTATACCAATTCTGACACGTGCGCTCTGTTAAGCAATTAGCACCATAAACTTCACATATCTTTTTGTGAGCCGCAGCAGCTTTCTTTCCTTTACGGAAATAAAATAGTAAAATATGTCGAAAATGTTCGTTTCTGCACTCCATTTAAAATTAACCCACAACTAATAGCTTTAATAAAAATCACGCACTACTTGCTTCTGAAGTTACGTCAATGTGACCAGTATCACGCGACAAACGGTAAAGTACAGCACTAACATACGTTATACAAAACATAAAGCAACGCTCTCTATCAGTAAAAACCGAAAGTACTTAGTTGCCAACCCAATATTTTGGAGATGTTTCGATGGAATATTGGTTAAAAGTCTTGCATGGGCAAGCGGTAGAATTAGAAAAGGTTGCTTACGCAGACCTGTCTTACAACTTTTATTTATCTTACGAAGGAACTTTTTACTGCTTCCAAACTTGCGATTGTAGCGTACATATTTTTAAACCACATTGTAGTTTTTAGTTGACAATAATTTGGTTGTCTCCCAACTCTTGTTATTTAAATACATTAATTCATAACTACAGAGTGTTAAAATTCATAACCGAAAGAAACTGATTCAAAATAAAGAAAAAAAGGAAAACGACAAATTGACACAAAGATTTATTATTTTCTTGTTACTTTTTTAATTTCTTATTCCTAACATTTGTATCAAATTTGGTTTAAAATATATGGTGATTTACGAGGGTGGTCCCATAAGTACCCGGCCTGACCTAAAGGTGGTGGTAGTTGTTTGAAAATATCACTGTATTAGAAAGTACACAATCTATAAAGCATGTGTTTCGAGTTTGACAACGTCGCGTTTTTTAGTAATTGTTTGGCAGCCACCAATAGTGAACGTTTTAAGTGAATTTGTAAAAATTGAGAAAATTGGTCATCGTTACGTGGTACAATACTTTTATTTGAAAGGCCTCAGCCCAACCGATATAAAAGCTGAACTGGATTCTACTCTGGGTGCGTCTGCTCCTTCGTTTACAACAATGTACGACGTGCCAAGACGAGCATCGCAGTGGTCGATCAAATGAGGTAACGACTCCAGAAATGATCAAGAAAATCCACAAAGCGATACTGGATGCTCGTCGACTGAAAGTGCGGGAGCTAGCAGACATAGATATTTCAAAAAGTGCGGTACATCGCATATTATCTGAAAATTTGGACACGAGAAAGCTGTGTGCAAGATGGGTGTCGCGTTTGCTCACACTCGAGCAAAAACAGTGTCGCGAAGATGTTTCAATTGAGTGTTTAACGAAGTTTCACAGCAACAAAGCAGAATTTTTGCGTCGTTTCATAATCATGGATGAAACATGAGTCCATCACTTCACACCCGAGACAAAAGAACAATCAAAACAATGGACTCAAAAGGGAGAACCGGCTCCAAACAAGGCGAAGACCGTTTCATCTGCAGGTAAGGTCATGGCATCGGTTTTTTGGGATGCGCGTGGAATAATTTTCATTGACTATCTTGAAAAAGGAAAAACTATCAACGGCGAGTATTATGCGAACTTATTGCAACGTTTGAGCGAAGAAATCATGCAAAAACGGCCGCATTTGGCTAAGAAGAAAGTGTTGTTTCATCAAGACAATGCACCAGCTCACAAATCCGTTATTGCAATGGCCAAAATTAATGAATTAGAATTTGAATTGCTACTTCATGCGCCCTATTCGCCAGATTTAGCCCCCTCTGATTATTTTCTGTTCCCAACCTTGAAAAAATGGTGCAGTGGTCAAAGATTTTCCAACGATGAAGAAGTGATGTTGGCAGTTAATGGCTATTTTGAGGAGTAAGACAGTTCTTATTGTAAAAAGGGTATTGAACTTATTGAACATCGCTGGGAAAAGTATATAGAACTGAAAGGAGATTATGTTGAAAAATAAAAATATTTCTTTCCAAAATGTTTGTGTTTTTCTTGTTGGATCGGGTACTTCTGGGACCACCCTCGTCGTTTTTTTTGTCACATATTATTATATTTATCACACAAATTTTGTGTACATTATAGGTATGACCAATTCAAATGAAATTGACGAACTCGTAACAAAAATAAACAATCAAGGGAACGTCGTTCGAAACTTGAAAAGTAACAAGGCACCCAAGGTATCTATCATGCAGTTCGCTTTAGTAATAAGATCAACAAAAATTATCTATAAATGAATGTAAAGACTTTTTATCATTTTAAATTTATAATGTCTGTTAAGTTACGTCGCGTGTGGATGATTGTTTGATATGGAAGCCTCCTTTTAACTTTATTATTGAAGTAAATCGTACAAACCTTTCTAATTTACGAAAATACAGTTTCTCCTGCTATTATTACATGATTTTATTGATTACAGCGAATCTAATGGAAAATTTTCTGGGGGCAAGACTTGAACCTGCATCCACCGTTGTCAACACGGTGGCTATATTTAGGCTACCCAAGCACTGTAGATTCGTCTATTAATACCCAGTAAATCATTCAGAAACAGATTTTAATCTTTCTAATTTGTATTTTTTATGCATACTCAAAATTTGAATTTTCAAATCTGGCTTCTTAACAGAACTACGTTAAATATGCATGATTTGATTAGAGCCAATGCAATTGTGTACTTTGTTATTAATGTAAAAGCACATTTGAGCAATTTAAAAACTATCCAACCTAACTAGTAAAGGGTTTTCCAATAAGGACTTGACAACTTTTTTTCAAAATAAAATGCAGACCATTTGAGATATTTCAAAAACTTTATTATCGGGTTGAAGTACAATCAAAACATTTATGAATGGAACTCGACTTCGTTCATATGGCCACCGCGGGCACGTTTGCAGCGGTCGATTCGTTGGACCCAATTTTCGATGACTCGGACACACAATTCGGCCGAAACGGCTGCTATTTCGCGTTCAATGTTGGCTCTGAGCTCTTCCAACGTTTTCGGCTTGTTGGCATAGACCAATGACTTGACGTATCCCCAAAGAAAAAGTCTAGAGGCGTTAAATCGCACGAACGAGGCGGCCAATCGACTGGTCCATTTCTTGAGATAACACGCTCATCAAACTTACTCTTCAATAAATCGATTGTAACGTGTGCTGTGTGGCTTGTGGCACCGTCCTGCTGAAACCACATGTTGTCCAAGTCCATATCTTCCAATTCGGGCCAAAAATAATCGGTAATCATGGCGCGATAACGATTACCATTCACAGTAACGTGACGATCATTATCGTCGACGAAAAAATATGGCCCTATGACGCCGCCGGCATGCAAACCGCACCAAACAATTATTTTTTGTGGATGAAGTGGTGTTTCATGAAGCACATGTGGATTTTCACCCGATCAATAACGCATATTTTGCTTATTGACGAACCCATTGAGTCAAAAATGAACTTCGTCACTGAAAATGATTTTGCGATGAAATTGATCATCTTGGCGCATCTTTTCCAGAGCCCAATCGGAGAACATACGTCGCTTCAAATGGTCCATCGGCTTCAATTTTTGAGTCAGCTTGATCTTGTATGGGTGTAAACCAAGATCCTTACGCAAAATTCGCCATAAAGTGGTCTGGGCGATGCCAAACTCTTGAGAACGCCGTGGAATTGACTGATTTGGATCATTTGCTACGGACGTTTCAACGGCAGCGATATTTTCGACACTTCGACCAACCCGTTGTCTCACTGGCACGGCAACATCACACAACGAATATGTAGACTCAAATTTTTGCACTAAACTTGTTACTGCCTGTCTACCAGGGCGAGAATTACGACCGAAAATCGGAGTTAACGCTCTTAAAGTAGCGGTCACCGACTCCGAATTTCTGTAGTAAATTTTTATAATTTGCAGACGTTGTTCGTTCGTGTACTTTACCATGATGAAAATGTTAAGTTTACTGAATAAATTGACAGTGACAGTTCGATGATTAGTGAAAGGGTGCGTTCACAAATTGAATTAAAAGTTGTCAAGTTCCTATTGGAAAACTCTTTATTTCCAAATCACCCAACGTTTTTGAGTAAACAACAGTATTTGTATGAACATGGCCTAAAATGATAAAAAACATGTCCTTGTTTTTTTTTTCCTTGCATTCATTTGTAGAATACCCAATTATATATTTTTAAAACTCAAACAACTGTAAAAAACGTATCGCAAACTTCCATTTACATATTTTGTTTATTTCAGAATGAAATAGATGCAGCCGTGAAGGTTCTACTTGACCTTAAAGCCGAATATGCAAGTTTAACTGGTACAAGCTTCCCTGTGGCAGAAAGAACGCCCAGTAAATCGAAAGAGACAAAACCGCATCAAGCGAAAGAACCCAAACCGAATCAGTCTAAAGAAAAAGTCGCTAAATCCAAAAATGCTACGCAAGAAACTAAACCCGTTGACGTGAGTTTTTTATTTTTTTAAAAACGTAACTATGTGTCAAAAACGAACAGTTCCCACCGCCTATTATTACTCCAGAATTACGTTCAGGTAATCATTTTATAACAATCTAAGTTAGGCTGGAAATCCAGAAAAATGCCTCTTCATTGATATCCGAGCCAATCCGGGGCTTGGAACCGACACTTACCGATTAAATGAACATAATTCCTTAGGTTGTTTAGAAGAAGAAATGAAGAGCTGTACTTCCATCTCTCGGACTGACATAAAAACTATCTGAGAACTGGACGTACAGCGAACTTCGCATTAACTACGAACTGACGTTAATACAAAAAAAGGCAGATGAGGCCTTTTCCACAATAATGTTCATATTCTGTATACGTATTTCGATAGCTAAGTTATCATCAATAGCTAATCACAGTGTCGTATTTGAATCCGCGGTAAAATTCGCACAGAAACAGATTCGTACGAGATATTAACCGTCAAAAGCCAAGGAGTGTGTATAAAACGTAAAATACGTGTAAATAAAACAAAATAATGATTGTTTCATAGTGCCGTAATTAAATAAGTTTATTCTCATGCAAACTTGTGCTTAATTAATATTTTTTTTCCAGGCCGAAGAATCAGGTGTTAAAAAACATACACGCCTCGGATTGGAAGCGAAGAAAGAAGAGAACCTCTCCGATTGGTATTCACAAGTCATTACCAAAGGCGAGCTAATCGAATATTACGACGTATCCGGCTGTTACATCCTGAGACCTTGGTCGTTCGCCATCTGGGACGCCATCAGAGAATGGTTCGACAGGGAGATTAAAAAGTTGGGCGTGCAGAATTGCTACTTTCCGATCTTCGTGTCGCGGGCGGCCCTGGAAAAAGAAAAATCTCACATAGCCGATTTCTCTCCTGAGGTGCGATGTATTTTTTTTTCTTTTTAAAAACGCATTGACATAAATAACGCAACGTAGGTCGCTTGGGTGACTAAATCTGGGGATTCGGACATGGCAGAACCGATCGCTATACGACCGACTTCAGAAACGGTGATGTATCCCGCTTATGCGAAATGGATCCAGTCATACAGAGATTTGCCCATTAAGTTAAATCAGTGGAATAACGTGGTCGTAAGTAATCCTTTTTTGCATGGAGTAGAACCAAATTAGAATATAATCTGATGTTAAGAAATGGCCTTAAAAAGAAACAGAACATAATTTTGAACAATTTTGTTTGTGTTTCTATTTTGTTTGAATTTAAAATTTATTTTTGTTATTCAAAATAAGGCGAATTGAAAGTTCTAGTACACAGTCCGCTAATATTTCATAATAATCACAGTAAACAACAGTAAAATATTATTTTAAATACACAACGTCCTATTGCAAAGGAGATAAAATGAACAAAATGAAACGGTATTTCAATTTAATCTCGCCTAGGTTAGATATGGACGTGAATTTAGTTACGAGGGAGCGTTTTTATATTCGCGGAATGGGGGACAAGGGGTGGAAATAAAAAAAACAAATTATTTTTCTTTTTCAATACATTCACCCGCAAGACGGATACATTTTTCGCATCTTTCAATTAATTTATTTATACCCTCATGAAAATATGATTTCTCTTTATCTGCAAAATACGCCGAAACTGCCTCCTCGACTTCATCATCGGCAGTAAATTTTTTACCCCGCAGCTCTTTTTTCATTTTCGGAAACAGGTAATAATCATTCAGCGCCAGGTCTGGGCTGTAGGGTGGGTGATTCACAATTTCGAAGCCCACCTTATGCAGGGCAGCTAAGGCAACGCGGCGCTTGTGGACGGGCGCGTTGTCGTGCAAAAGCAGAACACCTTTTGTCAATTTTCCCCGTCTTTTCTCTTTAATGGCTTCTTTTAGTCGCTCTAATATTGAAGCGTAATATTCTCCGGTTATAGAAACACCTTTATCTTTATAATCAATCAACAATATTCCTTCCGAGTCCCAAAATACCGTTGCCATGAGTTTCCCAGCTGATTGTGACACTTTAAATTTCTTGGGAGGTGCTGTGCCCTTTTTATGCCACTGCATGGAGTCTTGTTTGGACTCAGGTTCATAATGATGAACCCAAGTTTCGTCTCCAGTAACAATTCCACTCAATACACCATCCTTGTCTTCATTACAGAGGTCCAAAAATGCACGCGAACACTCTACGCGCTGTTGTTTTTGCGGCGGCGTGAGCATTCTCGGCACCCATCTTGCGCTGACCTTAGACATGCCGAGATGATCGTGTAGGATTTTAAAAATTGTTGTATCGGATACTCCAACCATTTCTGCGAGTTGTTTCTTCTTTAGTCGAGCATCTTCGAGTACAATTTGTTCAACTTTTTGGATAAGTGCTGGCGTGGTCACCTCAATGCTCCTGCCCGGCCTCGGGTCGTCTTCAAGGGATTCCCTTCCTTGTTTAAATAAACTATGCCACTTGTACACCATGGTTTTTCCTGGACAAGAGTCGCCGTAAACCAATGACATCTCATTCATTATGGTAGCGACTGATTTTCCTTGCCTGGTAAGGAACTTTATAACGGCACGATATTCGATTTTTTCCATATTTCACTTTTCACTCCTGATTATGTTACTTGGTTGACGATAGCTCAAAGACTAACTGTCTAATAACAATGAAACTTCGTATTTATACTAATCATGAGTCGCTGCACAGGCCACGCCCCCAATGCGCCTACTCACCCCTCTACAACCCGTTCATTCCGCGAATATAAAAACGCTCCCTCGTAAAATCTCATTTAGATTCCAACTCAGTTCACAATCGTTTACATTCAATCAAACTCTGAGTTTACCTTAGAAAAATGTTTTACCTTGTAATTTTTCCATAAACTTTATTCTGATTTTATAACAGGTGTTGCATGATATGTTTGCCACAACTTAAGAATGTGTTATGGAAGCAATTTCAAGTTAAAATTGTTAATGAACACATGCCTAAAACTCTTTCATAACTGAGCTATAAGCATTTGAACTTTTAGATAACCCTACTAATGCAGATATTACGTACCACTGTGGATTTGCTTGTCGAAAAGACGAGTTGGCTATGGTAATAGTGAATGTCGATTAAGTTAATTTAGAGTATTTATTCTTTCGTGGAAGTGCTAAGGTTAAAGTTATGGTTAAATATCGTATTCTTGTAAAAATGTATGGGAATAAAGAAATACAAACCAACGTTATTCCGGAAATTTTTCCAATAAGGGTTTTAAATTCAGTATGAAGTTACGTTCAAATACTCTTAAAAGCATGCTAATTTTTTCAAGCGCAGGATACGCCGATATTCATTTTGTTTACGGATTGTGTAGTGGAAAAGGCACGGTCAAGTTTCCTGCAGATACTTCTGAACGTTCCGTGCAACAAGAACTTGCTCAAAAAGAGGCAATATTTACTATGGTTGACGCTCAACCTTCTACTAGTGTCCGAAGAATAGTCAACAAACGTGGACGGCATGAGAGTATGATGAACTTTACACAATATCGTACCATGTCTTACCTGAACAAGCTTTAAAATCTGGCGACTACGCGTCTAGACTTGAATTTAATCGCTGGTTAGTGAGAAATCGAAAACTTTGTCGGAAAATATCATTTAGTGATGAGACGTCCTTTACCAGAAACAGCATTAATAACACTGTTAGGATATTCACTGCTGGCAAACTTTAAAATCCCATTTTCAAGATATAGTTCATTTCGGTTAGAGAATGGTGCATTACGTCACATGCGCAATAAATCAGTTTTCGTAAGCGTCCCATCTGTTGCTAGGCAACGAACAGTGGCGCTCTGACTTATTCCCAAAGGCGATTCCGTCATATTGTTTATGCTTTTTTCTTGCGAGGCGTTGTAGTTTATTTATTTCTTTTGTAACAGTACGCCAATGGTACGCCATTTGCTGTAGTATTTAGTTTTGTGACGTCTCACTTCGCATATGATTTGATGACGTATTGTACCATTCTCTAACCGAAAGGACGGTACATTTCCTGTGAATGTTTAATGTGTTATTATTGACGACCGTCTCGTTGGTCCCTGAAAAACGTCTCGTGGCAATTTGTTATTTACGTCTCCCCGATAAGACGACGGCTGTAGATTCAACACGATGTCGCACCTCCGGACTTTGGTAGACAAGTAACAAATTTTCTTAATCAAAATTGTACGAGTCGGTGGATTGGAAGAGGTTCAGGATTTGCTTAGCCTCCATTGTCACCAGACTGAAATCCTCCAGAATATGTGAGGAAGGCTGAAAAATTTGGTTTATGCAGAAAAACTGGCTGCTAGAATTATGTATGCCGCAGAAACTATTCGCATTGATCCTGAGACTGTTAGCAAAGCTACCTCTACAATTCTAAGAAGAAATACACCATATATACAGCAACTGCGTGGACTCTTTGAACAACTAATTTGACAAAGCGACTCCTTTTTAAATGATTTTCATTGAGATTTTTTTGTGCAGCGGTACACATTATCAGCATTAGTAGAGTTATCTAAAGTTACAGTTTTGGGCATCCGTTTAATAGACATTTTTAACTTGGAATTGCTTAATGATTTTGATGGAGCCTGTGGTTGGTTAACTTAATCACTAAAGGCTGATATAGACCAAGATGCACACTGCTTAATGTGCGTCTTGGCTTTCAGCGGTACGGATCATATGCGGAATAATTTTTTTCGTACGGGTATTTCTTGCCGTAGTTCTCCAGGTGCGACACTGCTTAATTATCTGCTGCTGATGACAACTTAGTTGTCGAAACACGTATACAGAATTACGAAAATTAATGTGGAAAGGGGTTATATATCAACCTTTAGTGATTGGAATTACTTCAGTAACACATCCTTAAGCTGAGGCAAACATGTCATGGGGCACCCTGTATATTTTAAGCATACATTTTCAGCGCTACTTTTTTTTAGAGGTGGGAATTTAAACATCCCCAACCTTTCTTGAGAACTAGAGAATTTCTTTGGCAAGAGGGTCACACTGCTTACGCCACAGAGGAGGAAGCGGCGGTGGAGGTCCTAGAAATATTAGGTAAGGAATTTTCGCAAAACTTCTTGCAGCACGTAATTGCCAAAAATACTTTTTTACGTCGTTTTTAGATTTATACGCCAAAATTTACACGGATTTGCTGGCCATTCCGGTCGTTAAAGGACGGAAAACCGAAAAAGAAAAATTCGCCGGCGGCAATTACACTTATACGGTGGAGGCCTATATTTCGGCCAGCGGACGCGCCAT
>JAVIWB010004893.1:1110000-1111037 GCA_031893035.1 Dermolepida albohirtum | reverse complement strand
AAACGGCGGGAGTAACTATGACTCTCCCCTGATCACTTAAGTCCGTTTATGTCCACTAATTCTGAGACTGGTCGAGTGTGTACCTTTCAGTCTCTTGTTAGCAGGTGATCAGATTGCCAGCTTCTTCGGAAGTACCTCCACGTGGTGGGAGAGGGGCAACGTGTTCCATTCGTGGTTCACGGCCAAGGCAATTGGACTATAATAGCGCTGTGGTTAGCGAGCTCGGGGAACGTAGCATCTTACATTGTTATTCCATTGCCAGTTTTACGGCGATGGAAAGAGTTCCCCAGCAAGCGGGACACCTGTGCGCGCTGTGCGGCAAACCGTACGTTACCCAGCGTGGATTGGACGCTCACGTTCGGAAGCGGCTCTGTCGTCCTCGGACATTACCCGATGCGCCACCGGCCGAACAACATCCTCAGGCCGTGGATATACGCGAGGGTAACCGGGACGACGTTGAGGATCCCACCTTCTTGTGCGAGGTGGAGGGCTGCTCGCGTGAGTTTTCGACCAAGGCCGGCATGCGACAGCATATGCGACTGGCGCACCCGAAAGAGTACAATGCTGCTCAGGAGGCAGCGGCAGAGGGTCAGAGAGAGGCATGGTCGGAGGCCGAGATGCAGCAGATGGCCCGGCTAGAGGCAAACTATAAAGGAAAATATGTAAATCAATTCCTAGCCGGGCATATACCGCGAACTGTGGATGCAATAAAGGGCCGACGTAGACATCCGCGCTACAAGGCCCTTTTACAGCGCTTCCAGGCTGACATCGATGAAGCCGGTGATGACATGCCCCTCTTGCCCGAACCGCAAATAGAAATAAATATTAATGTGCCCACCGTGGCAGTTGAGGCAAGGGAGGACGCTTCTGGCGGCAGCAGAGTTCCGGAAGGCGAGACTGACCCGGTCTTGCTATTCCTGCTAGATGCCTATGCCGTGGGTGGGAGAGCAGACAACCGAGACCTGGAGCTCATCAAGGCTATGACCTTAAGAACAAAGATGTCGGACACGTTGGACGCCTACGTGGAACATCTGATC
>JAVIWB010004893.1:1102500-1105000 GCA_031893035.1 Dermolepida albohirtum | reverse complement strand
CATCAGTATCGTAAATTTTGCAAGTTCCGAGCTCCGCATCAGTATCGTGAAATATTTTTACAAGTGCCGAGCTCCGCATCAGTATCGGCCTTGCTGTGTATAAGCGAGCTCCGCATCAGTATCTACGATACTGATGCGGAGCAGCGACTTTTTCCCGTTTTTCACGTTGATGTGGGACCGGAAGCTTGCAGTGCCGGTCCGTGAAGTCCCAATGCACACCAACGCTCCGCATCAGTATCGTCCTTGATGTGCATAAACGAGCTCCGCATCAGTATCGTCCTTACTGTGTATAACCGAGCTCCGCATCAGTATCGTCCTTGCTGCGTATAACCGAGCTCCGCATCAGTATCGTAGATACTGATGCGGAGCAGCGACTTTTTCCCGGTTTTCACGTTGACCCAGGACCGGACGCTTGCAATGCCGGTGCGTGACATCGATTCTTGAACGTCTCAATGCACACCAACACTTCCGAACATCACAATATTCAATGAAATGGCGAAATTGTCGTCGAGTGCACATCCCATAATAGGGAGTCGCCGGCGGGGAACCGATCGGGTCGGCCTGCGCCGATCACGGTCAACGTAGCGTAACGCCGCACGGTCGACGGTAGCGAAAACTTCCACATACCTATGATGAGAGCGGTCGTCGAGGCAGTGTACATATTGCAACTGTGTGCATATCGCGCTAGACGTGTAAGTTTTGATCCCGTTCTCATCCGTGCACACGTGTACTACTTGAATCCTATTTCGACGAGTTTCGATGGTAGTGGTGTAGTGGCCGTGCGCTTTTTTTGGTGTCTATGCGAAAATGCATTTATCGTCGGAAACTTGTCCGTCCAATACTGTGTGGTGGAATGTTTCTCTCCTTGAACTGTTGTTTCGTTCTTGCGAAAATTTTTGAACGAGAAATTTTTCCCACAAGGGAACGGCAAGTTTGACTTTTTCCGATTACTGCAACACTCCTCAAAGGGGATATTTCTAGCAGAACACCAAGCGCCGCGCCTGCACACGCCAATCGCATAATATCCGTCTGTAGGATTGTATCGCTGTGTGCATTTCTATTTTATCGAACTGAATATATCTTGAACTGAATATATATCTTGAACTGATGAATATAACTTGAACTGAATATAAATTGAACTGAATATAAATTGAACTGAATATATCTTGAACTGAATATATCTTGAACTGAATATATCTTGAAATATATCTTGAACTGAATATATCTTGAACTGAATATACACATATCTTGAACTGAATATATCTTGAACTGAATATATCTTGAACTGAATATATCTTGAACTGAATATATCTTGAACTGAATATATCTTGAACTGAATATATTTTGAACTGAACATGTCTTGAACTGAATATCTCGAACTGAATATTCTCGGACTTTTCTTTCGAACGTCTGGTTGACCACAGCGTGTCCGCGGGCAACGAGGGCGTTTCATACGTTCGAGTGCTCACTATGCGGCGAAATCGTTCTGTACGATTTATAAAGACGGCACGGCCTCTGTGTTCATCATGAATGTCGTCGCCGTCTATAACTTTATGCAGCGACTCGCAACGTCCCGAGTGAGAATGTTAAGATGCTCGTCCGTTACTCTCTTAATGTTGCAGCCGAGCTCTGCTTCGCAAGTCGATTTACGATCTAGCGTCGGGTGCGAGAGTATGTTCGAAGCTATTTAAATTATACAATTTGAATTCAAAGTTTTTCACCGAAAAGTGATTAACGTCGAACTGAATTTTGTGACAAACTACAAATAATGCACGATATTTGCGCGCCCGCGACGACAAATTACAACAACGTGGAGACGCGTTCCGGAGTGCGTAATTTTTCGCTGTCTGGAACTTTTGCGTGTATATGTTGTGTCGTCGCAAGTTTGGGTGCGCAAGTGTGTAGTGTTTTTATTTGAACACTAGTCGTCTCGGCCGGTGAGAGCGGTCAGTCCGCCATCGGCTGTGTGTAGACGACTTCCCCGGGATGTTTAGTTACTCTGATCGATTGTGCAGTTTTCTCCGTCTTACCTTACCCGCATATGCATATCCAACGCGTGATTATCAGGTCTCTGTCGATCACTGCGGAAGAATGTGCGCGTGTGTCGGTACGCCGGAGTACATGAAGCTGCACGTTTAATCGTCATTAACAACAATCATCCTGTGTTTGATGGGAGTCGGTTGACACACGTTGTTTCTGTTCGGAGAGGGGAAGTGCGCGTCCGGAACGTCGGGCGCGCGCCCTACCTTCGGCCGACGTGTAACAGCTCCCTGGTTGATCCTGCCAGTAGTCATATGCTTGTCTCAAAGATTAAGCCATGCATGTCTCAGTACGAGCCGTATTAAGGTGAAACCGCGAAAGGCTCATTAAATCAGTTATGGTTCCTTAGATCGTACCCACATTTACTTGGATAACTGTGGTAATTCTAGAGCTAATACATGCAAACAGAGCTCCGACCGGAGACGGAAGGAGCGCTTTTATTAGATCAAAACCAATCGGT
>JAVIWB010004893.1:1090000-1092500 GCA_031893035.1 Dermolepida albohirtum | reverse complement strand
CTGAATATATATCTTGAACTGATGAATATAACTTGAACTGAATATAAATTGAACTGAATATAAATTGAACTGAATATAAATTGAACTGAATATATCTTGAACTGAATATATCTTGAACTGAATATATCTTGAACTGAATATATCTTGAACTGAATATACACATATCTTGAACTGAATATATCTTGAACTGAATATATCTTGAACTGAATATATCTTGAACTGAATATATCTTGAACTGAATATATCTTGAACTGAATATATTTTGAATATATTTTGAACTGAACATGTCTTGAACTGAATATCTCGAACTGAATATTCTCGGACTTTTCTTTCGAACGTCTGGTTGACCACAGCGTGTCCGCGGGCAACGAGGGCGTTTCATACGTTCGAGTGCTCACTATGCGGCGAAATCGTTCTGTACGATTTATAAAGACGGCACGGCCTCTGTGTTCATCATGAATGTCGTCGCCGTCTATAACTTTATGCAGCGACTCGCAACGTCCCGAGTGAGAATGTTAAGATGCTCGTCCGTTACTCTCTTAATGTTGCAGCCGAGCTCTGCTTCGCAAGTCGATTTACGATCTAGCGTCGGGTGCGAGAGTATGTTCGAAGCTATTTAAATTATACAATTTGAATTCAAAGTTTTTCACCGAAAAGTGATTAACGTCGAACTGAATTTTGTGACAAACTACAAATAATGCACGATATTTGCGCGCCCGCGACGACAAATTACAACAACGTGGAGACGCGTTCCGGAGTGCGTAATTTTTCGCTGTCTGGAACTTTTGCGTGTATATGTTGTGTCGTCGCAAGTTTGGGTGCGCAAGTGTGTAGTGTTTTTATTTGAACACAGTCTCTCGGCCGGTGAGAGCGGTCAGTCCGCCATCGGCTGTGTGTAGACGACTTCCCCGGGATGTTTAGTTACTCTGATCGATTGTGCAGTTTTCTCCGTCTTACCTTACCCGCATATGCATATCCAACGCGTGATTATCAGGTCTCTGTCGATCACTGCGGAAGAATGTGCGCGTGTGTCGGTACGCCGGAGTACATGAAGCTGCACGTTTAATCGTCATTAACAACAATCATCCTGTGTTTGATGGGAGTCGGTTGACACACGTTGTTTCTGTTCGGAGAGGGGAAGTGCGCGTCCGGAACGTCGGGCGCGCGCCCTACCTTCGGCCGACGTGTAACAGCTCCCTGGTTGATCCTGCCAGTAGTCATATGCTTGTCTCAAAGATTAAGCCATGCATGTCTCAGTACGAGCCGTATTAAGGTGAAACCGCGAAAGGCTCATTAAATCAGTTATGGTTCCTTAGATCGTACCCACATTTACTTGGATAACTGTGGTAATTCTAGAGCTAATACATGCAAACAGAGCTCCGACCGGAGACGGAAGGAGCGCTTTTATTAGATCAAAACCAATCGGTGGCGGGTCCGCCCGTCATCGTACACCTTGGTGACTCTGAATAACTTTTTGCTGATCGCACGGTCTCGCACCGGCGACGCATCTTTCAAATGTCTGCCTTATCAACTGTCGATGGTAGGTTCTGCGCCTACCATGGTTGTAACGGGTAACGGGGAATCAGGGTTCGATTCCGGAGAGGGAGCCTGAGAAACGGCTACCACATCCAAGGAAGGCAGCAGGCGCGCAAATTACCCACTCCCGGCACGGGGAGGTAGTGACGAAAAATAACGATACGGGACTCATCCGAGGCCCCGTAATCGGAATGAGTACACTCTAAACCCTTTAACGAGGATCAATTGGAGGGCAAGTCTGGTGCCAGCAGCCGCGGTAATTCCAGCTCCAATAAGTTGTTGCGGTTAAAAAGCTCGTAGTCGAATTTGTGTCCCGCGCCGCCGGTTCATCGCTCGCGGTGTTTAACTGGCGTGTCCGCGGGACGTCCTGCCGGTGGGCTCAGCCCCTTCACGGGGGCGGCCCAACTTCAAATCCCACCGCGGTGCTCTTTACCGAGTGTCGAGGTGGGCCGGCACGTTTACTTTGAACAAATTAGAGTGCTTAAAGCAGGCTAAAACTTCGCCTGAATACTGTGTGCATGGAATAATGGAATAGGACCTCGGTTCTATTTTGTTGGTTTTCGGAACTCCGAGGTAATGATTAATAGGAACGGATGGGGGCATTCGTATTGCGACGTTAGAGGTGAAATTCTTGGATCGTCGCAAGACGGACAGAAGCGAAAGCATTTGCCAAAAACGCTTTCATTGATCAAGAACGAAAGTTAGAGGTTCGAAGGCGATCAGATACCGCCCTAGTTCTAACCATAAACGATGCCAGCTAGCGATCCGCCGACGTTCCTCCGATGACTCGGCGGGCAGCTTCCGGGAAACCAAAGCTTTTGGGTTCCGGGGGAAGTATGGTTGCAAAGCTGAAACTTAAAGGAATTGACGGAAGGGCACCACCAGGAGTGGAGCCTGCGGCTTAATTTGACTCAACACGGGAAACCTCACCAGGCCCGGACACCGGAAGGATTGACAGATTGAC